>JANTCA010007449.1:0-19993 GCA_024741275.1 Chironex yamaguchii
CTACTACTACTACTACTACTACTACTACTACTTCTTCTTCTTCTACTACTACTACTACTACTACTCCTACTACTTCTTCTTCTTCTTCTTCTACTACTACTACTACTACTACTCCTACTACTACTCCTACTACTACTACTACTACTACTACTACTACTACTACTACTACTACTACTACTACTTCTTCTACTACTGCTGCTGCTGCTACTTCTATTACTACTACTACTACTGCTGCTACTTCTACTACTACTACTATTACTACTACTACTACTACTACTACTACTACTACTACTACTACTTCTACTACCACTACTACTACTACCACGTTACTACTAATACTACTACTTCTACTAGTACTGCTACTACTACTACTACTACTGCTACTACTAATACTACTGCTACTACTACTACTACTACTACTACTACTACTACTACGACGACGACGACCACTACTACTACTACTACTACGACCACTACGTCTACTACTACTGCTGCTACTTCTACTACTACTAGGCGGATCTGGAGAGGGCTACAAAAAGGGAAAGTACTCCTGGGCGAAAACCACATAGGACTTTCTGGCAGCATACATAGACACATAGAGATGGTTAATTTTCATGAAGATATTTGTCATACTAACTCTTCTTAATTGATTGATTGTTGGACAAGATATGCTGTTTAACAATTCGAAAACAGCTAAGGGTCAGGAGAAGTGTACCTATACTGATTAAATTACTTTCCTCTTGCTGCAAATGTCTAGATGTCAATGTTTCCGATTTTGATAAGGATAAACAGTGAGTTTAAAAGTTTGAATAATAGGATTGAATATATCTCTGTGGAAAATGCACTGATGAGGTACCTAATCTTGAATTCTACATATTGTAGAGCATTTGAAATACTATTTTGCACGTCTCGTTTTTATGGAGTTTGAAACTGTGAAAAAGTTTGTTTGTGAACAGAAAATATGTCTCAAATGTTACAGTTTGAAAGTACATTTGTCCTTGGATGTTCGTAGGAAATGAAATTCTTTTTCAGCACAAATGTCGTAATGATGAGGAAAACAATTAATTGTTCATGTATCACACTCTGAATAGACACTGTCAGTTTAATGGTAGAAGTCATAAATTTGTCAACGAGTCATTTCCTAGTTCGCAACGAAGTTTTAATCCTATTTTTGTCTGCTTGCATCTTTGATGATTGTACTTATAAACCTTACGTTTTTTCTGCGTTTTGTCAACCAGATTGGCTACGTCATCTGTTCTGTGATGGATTTGCTTTCCTGATTAAAAGCCAACGCTGTGGGCCTAATATTTACGGATTAAACCGGCGCCTCCTTGATAGCTTGTAGTTAGGTACCAGCCTAGATGGACAGATTCATTTCCAAAAGGCAAGAATCCGCTTACAGAAATTGGCGGAATTTTCAAATATTGATCACAAAATAAAATGTCGTAAATCGACCAGTTATCATATAGCTTTAGGCGTAAACAGGAAAAAACATAAACAACCTTATAACTGAAGTAATTAATATTTTTCCTCTAAGTGATGGTATCTACTCACTGCTGGAGCTCCAGTTTACAAGAGTCTAAAAAGATGAGAGAAGCTATAAATTACACTATAATGATTCTAAAACGAAATCTTCAGTCAGACAAGGGTTTAGTTGAAACTCTCAGTATACAAGTCACCCTTTGAAGCCACTGTTTGTGGTTTCTTAAAGAAAAATCCAAAGTACTTTTGAAATATAACACTATGAGGCGATTTTCAGTATTTTTCTTTACATATATTATGATTTATTGGAAGGAAGAAATATTGGACTATGAGGTAGGCTGTCTAAGGCATTAAAAGCTCTCCTGGTAATGTCAATGGTTTATTTAGTCCACTGGCTTAAAATCTGTCTATCATGACAACGTTTTGTATTTAGCTTTGTGATATTCATGTGGATTCATATAATTAAGAGTCATATTTACATCGTATGCCATCATTCGAGCGAAAGCAGTCTCGTCAGAATGTCATAAAAATGTTGCCTTTCAAAGATATCTTTTAAAAGATATTGTAAACACTTCTTGTGCTGTAAATGTCTTTGCTACCCTAGCATATCCATTCCATTTAGCCCGCCTAAAATCTGTTAACCCCATAGAAATTGCTGTAACAAACCAAGATTTATTCTAAGAGACACGGCCAGCGTTAATGCTCTCGCTAAACCACTGCCCTTTGTTTCAGAGTCTTGCAACATAATGTCTTTTGGGAGATTTATTTTAGAGGGTTTTTTTCTGTAATCAGACTTTTACATTTGTCTCTCAAGCAACATGATGTTACCTTTTCTTATATTTACAATTGCTAGTGACTAGTGCTTTCAGGTATTAAGTTTGATATATTGTTTAACAATACTTCAAAATATATAATTGGAAGTGACTTCTTCCACAACCATGGCAAGATAAGCAGTCCCTCTCGACTCTCGATGTATGCCTTTAAAGTGCACAACTGTATAAATTATTTTGGTTTACAGGCGACAGTCAAAGGGTGCTTTAACAAACAATGACATTTCTCAAATTTGTTCCTAATTGTTTTCGCAGAGAGAATAATAGGTTTAAATTGCAACTGAGAAATTACCTTTCTCTGTATACCTTAGCAATAACGTTTGCTTTCCAGACTTTAATCTTACTGATACTTGTAGTGAGTTTCCTTGTTTACCCATTATAACCCTAAAATGTCTTCTTTAGGGTAATGGATATGTTCGCTAATAGACGCAATTTTCTTCACAACGACACTTTACTCAAACCAGTTTGAAGACGAAAGCAATCGATGCTTATATATCTTAGATGCCTTTTACTAGGTATCTACTTTTCTTAATTATGTCTTACTTCCAAGATCTTGCTCTTGAATAGACGTTGCACTCCCTCTCGTTTTTATTCTTCTGGCTTTCTGAGAAACGTGAGTAACGTTTAACTAATTTTTTACATTGCCTGGAATTCTATGACGTTTTTACGATTTTACCGAGTCCTGTTAATCTTGAGCTTCGAGTTTTAAGGGCACCAAAACCTTTAAGGTTGTTTTAATGCCTTTTTAAGAGAGCAAACACGAACGATTACGATTTACTTTGCTAAAAATGTTATTGAATAAGCGGAAATACCTGACGTTTAGATTTTAGTTTGTAGTTATAATATAGTGTTGTTTGAGATGTTACTACAGAAACAAGTAGTGATGTTTATGTCAACTAGGATGATGATATTGATTGGATCTCAAAATGACGTGTTCCATTATCAGTGAAGACGAACAAAATCGATCAATAGCTACACACAGCTGTTTTAAATTTTTGTCCTTCATGGTAGCCCAAAGTTAAAAATTTTGCAAAGACATTTCACAAATGTTTGAGTGAGCGTAACCACTTCGTCATCACTGAAACTGTAAATTTCAGAAATTAAAGTGGTTAGAGGCTTGCTTGAAGGCTTCCTGCTTTAAAGAATCTGACGATTTTTGTGCAAAATCGAGACAACGTGAATTCAGTTATAGCTTGAATTACTTAACTTTTCTCAGTTTTTATCAAACATGTCTATGTTGTATATTTAAAGGTACACTAAATATACATCATCAGTCTATCATACCGTGAGTTATAAGTTCTTAATCAGCTATGGTATGCGAGATGGTATAATCAATAGTTGTATGCTGGCTGCAGGAGTACTTGCCCCCGAGTCACTTTTTTTAAGGGGCGGCAAAACTACATTTCGATTGTGCAATACTTTGCGGGGGCGCTGAAAAGATTGAATAGACATTTTGCAAAAATATCGTTAGCTTTCTGAGGCTCTGACGACTCACAATCATTTACGGCTATAAGCGTAAAAGTCTCCTAGCACTGAGAATTACAAATATGTATTTGATTTTCAGTTATCCTTTAGCTTCTTCCTTAATGTTTGGCAAAAGTCCTTGTTTGTATTCATATAAAATAAATGCAGGTGGTTCTTCATTAGAGAAAGGTGGTTTACTATTATCCATGTTATTATACACTTTGATGTAAAAGAGATTTACCTAAAAATGCCCCTTTTGTGTAACAATAGGGTGCCCTTTACTGAGAAAACATAGTTAGAGATGATATCTAAGAGAGGCAATCGTAAATATTCATGAAAGAAAATAGGGTAGTTACTATTTTCTTTTCATACCTTTGTTCCCCGCGCACGTCTTACTTCAGCACTTAAAGACCTTTCAAAGCAAAGTTATTTTGCTTTCTTCAATAAAATTTTTCCAAATATTTTCTTTTTCCTGGTATTTGTAGACTACGATTCACTATTCGCAAGGATTTTTTTTCCCTAAAAAGCTGTGGTCTTGTTCATTTCAAGTACTCATTGTGTCTCATGAACTTCTTAAATCTGTCACTTTTTCATAAATATGATTATATTCAAGACAGCTTTTATAGATATCTGATGATGCTTTTTATTGTGTAAATTTGTGTGGTCTTGATGTTTACGAGATGGCCAGTTTGTTCGTATGCTATTTCCAAATTTTGACAAAATCCGGTTACCTAACTTTATACAAGTGGTTGATTTATCATTAGGGAGCGTTAATTTTAGTAAATACTTCCTTATGGGGAGGGGGTGGGTTCCCACTGGTATCCATTTAATCATAGGTTTAGCTGTAAAAATGATGTTTGAGCTGATATCAAGGGGCGCCATTCTCCTTAGTTATAGGAGTGACCCCTCCCCCTTGATGATCACCTCGCGGTATGCAAGTTTCACAAAGCTCTTTGCTCATGACATACTGTACTGTTATAACTATGGCATAAACGGGATCGATAACGTGTTTCTGTGAGATTTTAAATCAATTACTAAGAATCCTTTAGAAAGTACACTATGAACTCAACGCGTAACATCAAAACACCATTTTGAGCCGGAAAGAAAATCTGCCATTTATGCCATTTCTATGGCTCCCAGTAACAGTTAGAGAATTTAATATCACTCTAGTACCTGAGTGCCTTGACAATGTTTCTACTTTCTGCCCTTAACACGTCATGGTAGCAAAGAACGTTGGCAATAAGTCTCAATGAAAAATTATTAACCCATTAGGGAATTTCCTGACTATTTAATAGTTGATCAATCTTTTCACCTTCTCGTAAAGGCGTCATAGGAGAATCCCAGTATTTATTTCATGCAAATTAATTGGCTGATAGGTAACCAAAGACGCATTCTATCTTTGTTGATTTTTCTTTCTTAAGTATCGAATATCTGTCAATGAGGATTTTATTCACATTAAAAGAATAGCAAGAAGATATCAAACATATCCTAGCTTTTTTGCTTCGTTAATATCATTAATCAGAACATGTTATTACGAAAAAGAGTTACGTCATTAGAAACTGTACTCTGCTTAAGTTGTCCTTTTGACAAGATCTCCCAAGCAGTATGGTTCTACAATAGGCAAGGAAGGACGGCGGTTGCGCCTAAAATGATTTTAATTGTTTATGTTAATGGTGCAGGAATAGATAAACAGAAACTATGATCAATGAGAAAATGTCAAATTTTGACTGGGAGTTTTGAAAAAATGCATGAAAATCGCCTGGAAAATATGAGACGTTGCGTTTAAAACATACTTATAATCCTTTTTCGTCTGACAGTCTTCAGAGTATGAATCGTCAGAAAAGAAAGTATAGATGTATAAAAACAAGAAAATAAGAAATCTGTAGGAAGAAAGAGTTCGGTTTTTACTTGGACTCTTCCAATTATGCTCTGTTTCTTCATTTTCTCTTTGTCTTGTCAATTTCTTGTTTATGATTGGCTATTTTCGATACACGTTTCATATAAAAAGACTCATACTCTGAAGAGTGTCAGACGAAAAAAAGCTCTTAAGCATGTTTCTAGTGGAATGTCGCAAATTTTCAAGCGATTTTAAAGTTTTGTACAACAGAAAGATTGCTTAATGCATGAAAGGAAATATTGTTACGATGTACGCATTTTGAAACTTGACCACCTCTTGAGGCTGCTGCTTTCTGAAAGTTATCAGTGCCTCATTAAATCATATTAACTGATGAATACTATCAAAAGCATTGTGGGTTTCCTTTTTTAGGTGGCCAAGGAGAAACTTTTTCCGACAAACCCCTTGGAATCAAGTTTGAGTATCGAGCTACTCGGAAGCAACTTGTGCTACGTAAGGAGTGAAAACGTTACGTTAAACTGAATTAATAATTAATCTTTACATAAGCCGTTCTCTACAAAGACTTCTACTGCATTGCATCTACTGAAAGTTTTATAAAGCGATATTATTACTTTTGATTTTCATTATTCACTATCAACATTTTTGGCAAGGAAGATGTACGTGCAAAGGACCCTATTACTTTTTCTTTATCTATTTTTAGAGTCAACTCCTTTTAAACATTCAATACCATCGGACATATAGGTCTACATTGTCCCATTGTGAATCATAACTTGCTTGATGTAGTCAAGCTAAGGTGGTATTCTTCATACCATAGTTACGTATCCAGGCTTAAGCTTTTGTATGTCAAGGCTTTGGTATTTGTCTCAATTTTAAATGCATTATCTGGTAACTCCTTTTCCATATCAAAGGCTAAAGCAATGCAAAATCTGTGGGAATTCACCTATCCCTCAACATACGTTAACCTATACATGAGAATCCTGTGGCAACTGCAGCAAAAACAGTTTATCATTTATACTTCTCCGCTGCACTAATGTAAGTGAATTTGACTAAAAAAACTGACTTTCATCTGACTTTCACTCCCGTTTTACGCTCCCTTCGGCTGGAATTCTTGCCTTTTTAACCCATTCTCCATGCAAAATTGTTTTTCAATCTCAAAAACCTGACTAAAATTGCTTCAAAATTATTGTACTTGGCTGTGTCAGTTACTTGTTTCCGACTGCAAATAAGATGAAACTTTACCGTAATTAAAAACATTGGCGGAACATATATGGTCAGTAAAGACTGAAACGAGCTAAACTTATTTTGGCATCACTGTCAGTTTCGTCATTGGTAAATGCTGACTAGCAATCAATAAAACAATAAAATAATCAAACAATCAAATAATTTTCTGTCTTTTGCATGTAAGTTTTCTAAAGCCATTCGACTATGACCACCATCTTGTCATTATTTGTAGTCTAAGCAGCAGCATAAAAATGGCTACATTTGGTTCTCTTCAAGCACATCAACAAATAATAACAAATAATAACAAATAATAACAAATCAGCAAATCAACAAAACAACAAATCAACAAATCAACAAATCAACAAATAAACAAATGAAGCCTTTATGTATCTTAAAAGTCAGTTATTTACCTAAAGTAAAGCTTGTGGTTATGAAATTGTTGTTCTATTTAAGTGAAGTAAACGAGATCTCCAAAACAGATAATAACCTACAATATGCAAACGGAAATGAAATATTTGCATGAATTTTGACCAATATTTGTTGTATAAAGCGTAAACTCACGAAGAAATTTATTTGAACAGTACGGAGAAAAACATAAGAATTAAACAGCAGGAAGCCAAGACGTAGAATAGTAAAAAGTAATTACTAGATTGTCCTCGTGGTTATGGGGTCACGAATTACAGGAAGCCAAAAATAAAAGATGAAACCCCCAAAAACCAAGCAACAACTTATTATTCTTCAAATTATTTAGTTGGAGAGAAATTTAAGAAGCCCGCAAAGACGTGGAATTATGACCGTCTCCGGTTATCATAAACTGAGGTGCAAAATGCAGTTTCGAGGAACATTGGACCAAAACACAAACAATCAGATTTTCAAATAAAGCTTGATCGTCTTCAAGGCAACGCTTCTTAAATTTTAGAGACCTAAGGCATTTTCCTGATCCTTTGTCAGCTTGTAATTGCTTGTCATTTTTCGCAGTTCTTTCAATTCATACACTTATTTAAGTGATCTTGAGACGTGATTTATTCTGGTACACAAAAAATTACCAGAATGGTGACTGGTGACCCATTGGTGCCAAATTACATAGGGATATTTACTTGACACGTGGTAGTTTGGATTCAATTTTAAATTCCATGTTCATTTTCGTATCAAGGCAAAACATCCTGATCACTTTTTGTAGACAGATGGGGAAAATGATTACGGTGTCCAGATGTATTTAACCGAACTTTGTTTGTTATAGGGAGACAGCAGAAATTTTGCTTGTTTTTGCAAAGACACACATAAATATACGATTTCAGAGTGAAAACCGCTGGAAAATATAAGGTCGCAGGGTGAAAACAAAAGCTCGCAAGGTGAAAGCCGCTTGAAAAACCAAGGTTACAGAGCGAAAAACGCTGAAAAAGACAAGGTTGCAGAGTGAAAGCCGCTCAAAAAGACAAGGTTGCTGAGTGAAAGCCGCTGAAAAGCAAAAGGTTGCAGAGTGAAAATCGCTTGAAAACACAAGGTTACAGAGTAGACAACTGAACTGCACAAGGTTGAAGAGTGAAGGGCGCTGGAAAACACAAGATTGCTGAATGCAAAACGATAGAAAGCAAACGGTTGCAGAGCGAAAACTCCAAACAGCACAAGGTTACAGACTGAAAACTGCTGAACTACACAAGATTGCAGAGCGAACACGGGTGAAAAACAAAAAGTTGCAGATTGAAAAACGCTGACGAAAAAAATAAGTTGTGATTTGTTGAGGGGATGTAGGAGGTACTGACAGATTGGAAATAATAGTTTGGATTAAAACCATTGTAATTGACTTGACGAGACAATAGGAGCCGTTGTACTTTTTCTATGACATACCTCGAAAGTTCATTTGATCGTAAATCCCGTCGAGGATATAGAATATGTGCATTGTTTTCCGTTCATTAATTCCATTGATATCTACTTAATTCATTGCTTTGCTGTTTAATTCTATTGTTCAATATGTCCACTTAGCTTACTACTAGAGAATCGGAGGTCATTTTCTCAAGAAACATCTCATAAAAATTTGACAAGTCAATTTTTGATCCAAAAAGTTGGTTTAGTCAGCCATTGTTGCTCATTTTATCAATACGCAAGTTGTAATACTTTTTAAAATAATACTAAACCTCACCTTCCAAGTATCGAGGTGATAATTATACATAATATTCACTTTCCTGACATCCGAATAGGGGTACCCTTCAACACATTTACGCCAGGCATATTTGCTAAGGGCTGTCTAACCAAGGAGTTTATCACGTATGAGTTGTAAGCCTCCCTTCAGTTGCATTGTTATTCATTGATGCATAGACTTTTGAAAAAAGGTTGCTACTGATAAGATGAAGAACCGTTGCACTCATCGTAATAAAAAATTGCAAGGCTTGTACGAAAAGGAAATACAGTTCGAAATAAGAAATACCATATTTTCTAAAATGAAGTGCTTCAAAACTTGACACTGCAGTGTAATTAGCGCGTATTTCTTAGGATTTAATTTTCAATAATATTGAATGTTGACATGAACAAAGACAATATCTTGGTAAACTTTGAAAACAATGCAGAGTGTGCTGAAGAATCTTATGAGGGCTGTTAAAACTTGTAAATAATGATGTTCTTCCAGTAGGATTACTTTAGTATCACTCATTCTAATGTAAGGCAAGCACAATGAGTTTTTTCATGTATCGCGAAATGTTGAATTGATGACGATTATATTCTTGCAATGCCATTTTCCTTTTTTATGTCAGTTTGAAATATTTTAATCGATATCCTATCCCCCACAGCCCAAAATAATGTCGAAAAACCGGACAACCGTACATAGCGTTTATGACAACAAATATCGCAAGTCTTAATGAACCAAGATTAGGATAAAGAGTGACAAGAGAATCGGTAGTACCTGCAAACTCTGGATTACAAATTTCTCTGAAGTTTGTAAAGAAAACCTTAGTATATAGCAAACATTTTATTACTAATGGAGAGAGCTGCTTTACTCGTAATTGCATAAGATATTGAAAAGTTTTAATAAGTACATCAATTTTGCTTTATTGGAATTCCTCAAGGTATTCCAAAGCAAATATCTTAATGCAAAGGTGCTATGTATCTATGACAATGTTTGTGAATAAGTTAAATTCCAGCTACCAGGTAAAGCTAAGTTTATAAGATGTCAAGTTATGTATTAATTTTGACGAAATACGTACTGGTGGTGTTTAATAACAGAGCCTTAGATTCAATGCCCACATACGAAGATAACGCATTTCAGTAAAGCCGTTTCATTTTGGTCCCGAAATAACAAAAGGCCGACCGAGACTGTGAGCTTGGTCATTTTTTCAGGATCACACGCCAGCACAATATCGTTAATCCAAAACAGACACACCTAACATTAAGTATTGCATATCACCTAAAATTAAGTATTGCATATCATATAAGTATTCCGCTTTAAATATGGGCGTTAATGTTAGTTGACATACATGTTTTTCAGTTCAGAGACTATGAGATCTTAACTGAACTATTTTTCTCACACATTTTCAAACCATCGTATCTTTTCTCTTCCTCAATAGCCCCATCACCGAGTTTCATTATAACAGGCATAATGATCACAATGATCTTATAAGACAGAGTGCCTGAATTTTGGGAAGGAAAAATCAGTATGACTTTAGTACACAATACAAGGACCATTTAGAATTAATTTCAAGTTTTGTGACATTCAAGCACACAGCCTATAAACTTTTAAAAGTCTTTATTTAAATTGATGCAAACTTATGTCCGTTAAAATAGCACCAGAGTAGCAACGGACACCCCCAACTTTACATATGGCGTTTTATTCTCAAAGTTAAAAGATGGAAAGCTTTAAACGGTTTAAAGTGTACATCATGAAAGTAGTTTAAAAGCGAAAAATGAACAAGTTAATATTCACCCTAACTACATGTATTGAACTCAATGTCAGCTAGGATCGCATCTTTTGATCTAATGGAGAACTATTTTACAAGTTTTGAGACGCAAGTTAACACAGGAAATTGTTATAAACCAGCTTCACAACCTTACAACTGACCCTTTAATTGAAAATTCTTACGTACAACTCATGTACAAGGCTTTAAACGCATTTTGATACTTAAATTATTTGACACAGGACACCTGCTTCATTGCATCAGTGTTTTTACATTAGGTAAAACTACAGACCTACACCTCTCTGGTCTGGCGAGTAAGATCTCTTTTTCAGCAAATGTATGACCTTTCAGCAGTTAAGATTCTAAGTAACTTCATACACACTTCATACTTTGTCTGCCCGAGCAATGAGGTGTTGGTTACAACCAGAACAAAACACATTTCCGTCGTCCCTAAAGGATGCTAGGTCTTTGTATTTCATTTAAAAAATTGCAAGAAGCATATATGACAGACAAATAAATATTATAAGCTATAATATTCATCTTATTGTATTCACTCAGGATGTGATACAATAATAGCCGAATATCACTTCTTAAAATAGTTTTTTTGTCAATTTGCAGAATTCTTGACAGATATTATCAGTTCCGAATTGGGACAATGCTAAAAATGCCTCGCATTCCGTGATAATAAAATGTGTAAGTCCTGTGACTTGGACGTTTTCTGGCATGTGTATGTCTAATAAAAAACACGGAATAATGTGCTTCACATAGTACTTAGACTATCATGTCATATTATATCTCTTCCGTTATAGCGTTATCCTATCTCTTTTCTTTTGTCTGCCAGCTCGTCTCACTGTTTAACGAGAGCTGGGTCGGGAACGATATTTGCACTATATTATATTTGAATGCCAAGCAAGGGTTTTGAAGGATGAATAACGAACACAAAAACTCGGAACATTAGCAACCACATTTGTGTTGGGATTAAGGGGAAAGTCGCTAAAGCAGAATATAAAAATTGGTCACTATTCTTATTAAATGACATAACTATGTTTGCTTACCAGCATAACGAATTTGACCTTCCCCTTTCAGAAATGTTTGCTACTGTAGAAACATATGCTTAGCAAGGAGTCCTACATGGTAAACTGATCCAAATCTAAGCAATCTTACTTTAACGTGATTATTGCAATGTATTCTTGTTTTATTGTCTATGTTTACTCATCTGTTTGTTTTTTAAACATGTTTTTTTATTGTAATTCTTTATCCTAATCTAAATACAGTCAATAAAGAAAATATTATCATAGATATTAGGTAAATGTCATAGTAATTTTATTACTTAAGAGCACGAATCCTTTAGGAGGATTCTAATTTAATTATACACTGACGAAATATGTTAGAAAAACATCGAAAATAGCAAAGGTTGTGCCCGAGCTAACAAGGTCATAAACATTACTTTCTTGCTAAAAGAGGCATGGTTCTATTCATATTTGGTGACTATTTTTACAGCCTTTCCGAGTTAATAAGCCCTTCCACCACAATTGTTAAACAGGTATGAAAGCATTTTTGGACTTTTGGAGTTTTCTAAAATTAAAAAACAACTTTCCACAGTGTTTTCAGTGTCTGTGATCTTGATTTTTTTCACGGGATCTCATTTTGAGAAGCCTCTCCAAAGTACAGCAAGAACAAACTGCATTTTAGTCATCTGTAAAAGATTGTAAGCTCACAAAACAGTATTGATTATCTTATGTTATGTTGTGCTTTTAGCTAGGATTGTTTTTAATTCTGAGGCTGGAGACTGTCAGCCTACAAAACAGTATTGATTATCTTATGTTATGTTGAGCTATCAGATAGGATTGTTTTTAATTTTGAGGCTGAACACTGTTAGCCTACGAGACAGTATTGGTTATCTTATGTTATGTTGTGCTATTAGGTAGGATTATTTCTAATTATGAAGCCTTTGAGAACTTAAAATCATTTACAGTAAATCCACGTTTTAGGGAGTGCAACAATTGAGGGGCCCTTTCCTTTTCGTTTTTAAATTCTCTGCTATTTTGGTCCCTAAATCTGCATGGAGCAGAAATTTTGAATGTGGACAGGTTTGGGTGTACACCAGTCTTGGTATTGCATCCACCAACCATACATGTCGGGATGATATGATCCTAAATATATCTAAACGAACAAATCCGAGCTTAATGAGGTATAATCAATGATTTCCCGCCAAAGTTTAAAGTTGCACGGCGATGACGTCAAATTCCTCTTCACGAAAACAAGGCTGACCATTGAACCAGAGGAAATAACAGAAAACCGGCGACAGGCAAGAAAGGCAGAATTTCGTAGCTTTATTTGTTGATGGAACAATACCAGAGTAGTTTTGAAGAAAAAGAAAACCCAATCAACGATTACTGGTATGCATACTTTTAAAAGAGCATAAATTGTTCTGACCCTGGAATTCCCCTTTAAGATACTGATAATATTCAACGACTCCTTTTTGCAAGGTCGAGGAAAATTTGCTAGAGAATCGTCCTGCACCTTTGTTCTAAGCCTGATCATCTCTGCTTCACGGTCTTTTAAAATCACCGAAGGCTGTCATATGTATTCAAGATCAGATCTCTCTGCCCACCTCACTGAAGACGATTATGTAGCTAATTAAACCGAAAAGCCAACTTTTTCGGTGTTGTGACAATTGATGTCATTTGTGAGCCCATGCTTGATGAACAGTAGCTTAACATCGTAGGAACTCGAACTGTAAGAACTTGCCCTAGCTTCCCCTCCTGTCATTAAATAAGGTCAATCATATTCGGTAATGCCACGTACTTAAGAACTTCGATTAATATATTTTGTACCGACTTTTGCATGTCTTTACTTTGGCAGGACTCCTCAGTCAAGAACGATCGGAAAAGATGGTACAAATCTGTACAAGCACACTATGAATGTTAATCGTTGATTGCCTGCGGAACCGTTGAAGAGAGCAAAGCTGGGCCAATCTACAAGCAGTTTTCAATTACCGGTTTTGTCTTTATCTTTTTATTTGATTCGTATAAATACCTGGAAGTCACTTTCTTGCATTCATGCTTAGAATAGCATGTTTGCTCCAAACAAATCAAACCATGCTCTGCGAAAAATTTTCATACTCTGGACAAAGATACAAATGGGAAACATGTTTAATTTTGGAACTTTAATGGCTTCCGTGAGGATTAAGATTGATAATTGTATAAGAAAGCTAAGGTTATTCATGAAAAGGCGTCCAGCAGGTTATTCTCATAGAATAGCCATCATGCTTAAAGATGTTACTTTTCAAATTTAGATCTAGCTAGCCCTCAAGGACGTCCATTTAAAGGCAACGAGGTATTGAAGCTTCAGACATATCCATTTAAACGCAACGTGGAAGTGAATTTTCAAAGGGCTCTGGGTACTACAGTTCGACTTTCGAGGATGATCATCCCTAAGGACTCGCACTCATTACTGTGAACAATGAACAGGTTGTGAAAGCAATTTTAAGAAGTATTTCTGCTAGAAATGATCAAAGTTGTGTATGCGCTAGAATAGAAATTACGCATACCGTGTTCTGTAGTACATGTTACATAGATATAGAGTACCCCATATACATTACACGGTACAATGAACCTCTTAAGTAACAAAAGTTTATGAATCAATATAGAACACAAGACAAAATCCTCGTACTTATGATGAATAGGCTGGTCAGCATAGACATTGCACTTTTAAAGAAGAAAGTCGACATTTCAATACAGGAATTATTTAAATTGCATAAGGTAAGACAGGGTTTGATGACATTTGACTGTTGACAAGAACAGAAAAATGAGAAATAGAAGAACCGAAAACAATGTCGTCCAACCTGATTAATTACAAATTAGATTTTATAAACCACACAATTTCCGTCTTGTGGAAAGTTAATAGGATGTCATTAAGTTTAATAAAAGGTACCCATTTCATCACCCATATCAAGCGTTGCAAATCTGTTCGATTTTCCATGTACCGTAAAAATGAGGCAAAAAATTAATCATGCTATCATGGAGTACATCAATTAAGGTTAATGGAGCATCGCCTTAGCCAAAATTATGGTTAAAATATATAGCTGACTGTAAAAACCTTGTTACGATCAATGAAAGAAAAACATACATAAATTAAACAAATATATCATGGTACGAACTTAAACTGGCAATGGTCTATCATTCAAGGAAAACTGAGTTTAATTGTGGTTAAAGATCATCTATAGTTTGACCAAGTGTCTACATATAAGAATTTAAGGAATTTGGGATCAGCGTAAACATGCTCATCACCTACATAAACAACAGACAACATCACCATAGCAGCAACAAGGCAGAAGTATCATTGGTGACCATAATTTTAGCTGCCGTAAAGATAAATATGATGACAAGTACAGGTACTCTTGCACTATATCTGTTCACAGGCATATTTGCTATTGATCGTAGGTGAATATTATATCAGGGTGAAGTAAGGCTTTCTTTGGGCAACAGTTCTCGTCTGTAACCAAAACCATTTTAATGCGCTAAGAGGGAATTGGTCCCATAGTGTCCTGCTTGGAGAATTAATCCACTAGATAAAAGCGACTTCTTTTATAGTCTTTGAATACGTAAATATGATGAGACAATTGAGTGTCTTTTAGGGAGGAATCTGTAGGTACAAAACTCTTAAATTTTAAAAGCAGTTGAAAAGTATCTGTGGCCTATGCATTACTTCTAAAGAAAACGAAACGAAAACCTATATCGCAATCAAAGTATTGTGTGTAAATTATTTATTATGTCCTTTACTAGATTACTTATTACATCGGTTAGTGGCTAATAAAATGCAATCACATTACTAAACGATTAAAAAAAATGAACAAAGCAGTATTACATAAGTAATACTTTACTTCTTCTAAGTTGAAACATTGAGAAAACATCTTTAATACTTTCTTTTTGTCTGACGTAGTTAGGTTCTCAAAGACAAGGTTTTAAGGGGAATGTGCTTATAGAGAAAAACCTTTTTTCACGGTTATCTGAAAGCTGTTTCCTTGAAGAATGAAGCAAATTCGAAACAAAAGATTTGAGAAGAAATCTCCGACGTTTGATATCCTAAATGGTTTCTGACAAAAAAGCTTTTAAGACGCAAGTAGGTTGAGTGCAGAGTATGCTGTGTTTAATTCATTCTCGTGCACTGAGTTTAATCGAATTTTGCACTTCCACTGCACCAAACAAAACAATAGCCCTTATTCTCTGGCCTCTTTATAAGCTTTCTTCAAAAGAAAAGTCGCCAAAGCTTTATGGGTCAAAGTTTTCCACAGGTTTCGAAGTAAAGGCGTTGGGAATACAACATTTTTACACAAAAAAAATCTGATTTGCGATAATCATTTCAGACAAATACACGAAGGAGTTGGTAGTAGAAGTGAAAGAAAGAAGTTATTACAAAATGCCATACGATCAGTTTTTCATTTTAAAAATATTTCCGAGACCGAAGAAAGCGGAATTCACTAAAACGAAACGTTATGTTGTTAACCAGCCTTCTCCCACTTCCAGTGAATAGAAAACGAATAATCTGATAGATCAGTTAGATAAACAGAGTAATAAACCATCAAATGAAATGGAAGTTAATATAACATTGCCTGAAACAAATACTTTGAGGAAGGACAACTTCAGCAAAATAATTTCCATAAAATGCTGCCTGAATTATAACATTCTCTTTAAATAAACAAACAATAAAGTCACAATATTTTACTTGACGGAATTCCATTGCCATTTAAAACTGAGAGTAATATCCAAATAAATGAGACTGTTTCAAGTACTGTTCTCTACTTTTTAAGCCTTTGTAAAATGCATCATCAGCCATTTCTCAAGGCGCAGATTTCTCTTAGACTTACGATGATTGATTCCAATTAGCCTAAACGATGAGTCAACATTTGGGTCACATATCATGTGATGCTGTGCTTGTCCAGATAACCTCTTCTAGCGCGTTCTCCAAGCGTTAATATGTAATGATAATAGTTATAGATTAATCTATCAACTTTGACAGAAGTGCCATTACTTGATTACAGCAGCAATTATTTCTAGCTGGACAGCTACAAGAATTATTTTCAGCCTGGCCCATTGTTTTATCAAGAATGACATTGACATCTTGCATTTCTTTCCGTCTCATACTAACTTTGCGTTTACATTTCACTTTGAACTCATTATGTACAGTCTGGGTAAAAACTGTCTAATTTTAAATATCATATTAGAAACTTCCTTCCACGTTTCACTGCCTTTGAGATTGGCAACTCCTTTACTTTTCCATTTATCTCGTAATGATGTTTGATTTACTTGATGGTAAACACTCGCATTTCCGTTAAATTCTTTACCCACTATCCTTTATCATTGAATGATCTAGGATGCTTAATTTTTGTTTCTGGAGAAGCCAAGTTATCACTTACAAAGGCGTGAAAATCCACGGTAAGATCCTCTTTGAAACCTACTATTTATCGCATCATGGTTTTTTGAAGTTTGTCACGTTTCGCCTCGTCTTCATAACTCGTACAAATGACATAGTTCTAGTTCGGAAAATATTTGTTAGACTCAAAGCACGACGACAGTGATTCTTAACTTTGGCGTGTGTGTTTTGTCAACGTTTCATACTTTTACAAAGTTCTGTAGTCGCCAAAAGACCTTTCTTTGTATGTATATCATGGTGTTATGTTTTAATACCATTTTTACGAATAAAGTTGAGTACTAATTCTTTCTGAGAATAATAACATTTTGCATTGCAAGGATTTATTGCCAAACATACTTTAAAAATTTGTTCGCCTGATATTCGTCAATCAACAAAATTTTAGAACATATTGCGTGTAATGTAGTTTTTTAAAGAAGTGAAGAAAAATATCAAACAAACCGCAAAAATAAGAATAGTAAACCATGGAACTGACATTAAACCATTTTTATGTAAACTTTTTCAGAATCTCTTTGGACCGAATTGTGTTCACAAAGAGCAATAGGACCTTTCTTATCGTTGTTTTCACCTTCTTTAAAGTACACATACAATGCTTATTGTCCGTTTTGGAAATTATCATCTTAACTTTTGTTCTCAAAAGAAGTACACGCTTACTTTGTATTAGGTTTATAATAATATTATATGGCAATTTTCAATTTGCTTGGAATTACTTAACACCTCATCAGTTAGCGGTAAAACCTCAATTCTGGAATCATTTCTGTCAATTATCTTTCCGTGTCAACAGTAAAGCTTAAATAAACTGCTAAAATCAAAAGACATTTTATGTACGTTATAGTTCGATTAATAGTCAGTTCATTAGAAGATATTTTGGAGTTACCTTAAAAACAAACTCGATTCCACTCTAATGGCGGAACAAAGAAAGAAAACAATTGCACATACATCAGCTGATAAAATATTTGGTCCTATGAAGTGCCCGTTTTATTAAAAAATGTCTTAGTTGGGTAAATATTTATTATAGATTCAGGCACAGATTAGATAAGCCACTGCAAAGTAGTTCCATCCACGTACAGGACAATGTCTAGATATGATTCAGAGGTACTTTTATAATGAGGCACTTCTTTTAACTTCTGTGCCAGTGAAAAACTTGGTATGTAGACTACACATCCAAAAAGTCTGATGACAACTTAAAACAGCACGTTCCTCTTGTGGAAGTTAAACTTCATTTTATTTCAAAATTCAGAGAACGTTGTAACTCTATCAAAGGTCAACAATTATTGGCAAATCCAGAGTAAGTTTAACCCTACAGAGATAACAATTTTCGGATTATAAGCAAAGCGAAGTGACCTTACAATCTAATCGTTTTGAAATCTGTCTACATTAATATTCAAAAACATAGCACTTACTAGAGAGGGTCTTTTCTCATTATTTTCCTGTGTTTAATGGATTTGGCTGGTAAAGAAAGCAGCAAAGGTGTAAAATGCCGGGCTACCATGTACTGTCACACCTACTCAGCAGTATAACAATAACAGACACTTCACCTTTCTCCGATTCCTTGTGTGTTTTTTACTTCAATAATCACACGTTTCTTACTTTTACTCTAACTAGTGATTACCTTTGTTAAATTCAACACTTCTTAATATACGTTACGTCATATTGACTCAAAAATTTCCTAACGTACAGTTGGTATGTTTTTTTATTTCTTTTTGTTATTTTTCCTTGCCGTTATCTTAGGATCTGAACTATATTTACTGTTCAATTAAGCCTATGGCCTGATTTAACTTTTTCAATCCTGTATTCAGAGTCCTTTTGGGACAATGATGTTACTGTTTGGCATTTCATACTTTCTAATTTCTTCAAAATATAGGTAAGAGATGGATTCATGAGACCCAAAACTGTGTTATTTATATATTACAGTGTTTTAATCTACGTAGTTCCTAAAGATAAGCCTTGGGTGTCTTTTGTACAATACCTGATTTCTAAAAGGGTATCTCAAGGACGTATAGGAGTTTGCGTAAGGAGCACTTTGTCTAAAGCCTCTGAAAATTAGAAATTCACCGGTTGAAACTATCGTTACTCGTCCAGTAATATCTCTATAAGTAATGTAAATACAATTGAAAAAGCTGTTGCCAATGCCAAAATGTTCACGACGTTATGTAGAAAGATGTCGTTGGCAAAATCAATTACCTTTTCCTGATCGACAAAAATAATGAAGCGTCAATTTAGTTGAAGTTATAATTGCTTATTATATTTCTAGTAATGTGGTGGCTAACGGATATTCCTCTACTGGGAACATATATTTGACATTCTTGTACAAAGCTTGTGAATAAGTCGGATGGACTGTGCTTTTATTTTATATTCTAGGATTTGCAATTTTAAGCGGAAAAATTGGTCTACGATAAAAAAATTAAAACGCTTGTCTTTCTCCCTTTGAAAACCATATTCATAACTCATTGCGTCTGAATACGAGAGAAAGCAACCTTATTGTCCAAATACCTCATTACCTAGAGAAAGGCATCTTTTATTACTTCGAAGATACCTTTTAAATTTAATAAATAGTCCATCATTAAGTGGAATCATATGTTCCCAATTTTCTTCAAGGTTATATTGGTATCAAAAAGATTTTGTAATATCAAAAGTTATTGGCAGTGTAGTATTTGCTTGGTATAAAAGCTCCTCCTGTCTGCAAGGTTTACGTTGCGTCAAGCTTTTAATTCTGTTTATTATTTAGTATTGTGGGATTTAAAGATAACAGTTGCTTTTAGAAACAAACTATTTTTATTGTTACAGAGTTTGGGAACCTTTCTGTCCTAAAGTTGGTTGATCCA
>JANTCA010007449.1:22029-40934 GCA_024741275.1 Chironex yamaguchii
TTAATGCACCCAAACACTAAAGGACTCTACTTTATGTTAAGACTTAGTTTGCAAACTGCGAGACATTAACAAAATTGTGTCTCCATAACAAGCTTTTGTCTGAAGATAGACGATAAGTCACTTCTCAAATGGATGAGTTCTTTTCAGCAAAAAGTAATATCATGACTTGATTCTTGTTGCAGCAAGTGCTTCGTAGTATTCCTGTAACAACAAGAAATTTGATCTTAACTGTCAGCACGACTCCGTTTAAGCAAGCAAAATGGGATCGATTCCTTAAGGGATCACTTTCCAAAACAATCCAAAATTCAGTATCAAGACAAAGTAAGTAATAGCTTTTATTCTCCAGAGAGGGATTTAAATTAGACCAGGTTAACCCAAGAAGAAAGACAAGTTCTTTTCATTGATACAAGATATTGCAAAAGTTGTAATATGTTGATAAAAATTGAATATTTCAACTTATATATAAAAGTAACGAAAAAATATTCCAAAGTATATGAAAAGTAGCAATATAGAGCAACTAAAGTTCTTTCAAAGACACACACAAGGTCAAAGCTAAGTTGAAATACATTAATAAAAATCTACCATATTAAAATATTTTGACGAAACAATAAAGTATCAAAAAAGGCGCAATTTTACATCGTAATATAAACTTTGGCAGTGCTTTGTTTTTGAGCACTTTGAATACAATGGATGTTTTTCGATCAAAGGTGCACCAGATTAACTGCTATTTATCACCCACTTTGAAATCTGTATCTTTCATTTTGAAGTTGATTGGCATGTCAGCTGTCAGTAAATAGTGCTTATCAAGGGGTAACTTGATGAAACAAAGAGTGGACACAGAGCAGTTCTGCCTCGAACTCAGTCTTTGTGCACTGTTATAGTACAAACCAGGGTGAGTAAGTTTATCAGCCAAAGCAGTTACGACAAGAAGACAAAATCAGTAGTATCAAAATGAGGCAAGAAAGTAATAGAAAGTCGCAATTATTGTAAACGAGGCACTTTATGTTATGAAGCAGCTGTTTATGGTACACTTAAGAGTTGCAAGTCATTTAAAGCAAAATTGAACACTTATTGACTATAATATGACTGCAAAAATTGAAAAAATCTGATCAATCAACAAAGTTAGCGTCAGACAAAGCTTTGTTGTACAGCATAGCAATGAACATTGAGTGTAATCTAATTTTGCAATTTTATATGATAATTGATTGCCGTGGTATAGTGGATAAGACGACGTTTTTACAAACCAGTGGTTGCAGGGTAAAATTTGCGTCACTGGAAACAATATGCCATTAATGAGAGACGAAAATGGGAGCACAGTCTCATCAAAAACTCAATTGCTAGTATCCAATAACCCTGTCATGTAAATCAGATACTCTCGTTGACGAGTATGATTAGATAGAGCAAAATACTTGTAAAAACATACTTATGTTTATTCTAGTTTAAACGAGTTTACAATAAATGCAATTGCAAACATTGCATTAGTATGGTACTTCAAAAACAGAATCATATCCCAGTACACAACCAGAATAATGGTAGATTTTGCAATAGTTGTTATTAAAAGTCGCTTTTTCCTTGATGACCTGACTCGTTTCTTTAACCTTGAGAGGAATGGGAGCCTCTCTGCTTTCAAGGATGGTAAGTAAATCCTCATCACACTTTGTGCAACACATTTGGGAACTTAGAACTCTAAGCTTTAAAGTTAAACATAACAAGATTTTACTCCAAGAGACAAAAGTACACCAAATAAACTATGCTAAATAATGACAACATTAAACCAACATTTTGGTAAACTGATCTCAGCCACTTTGAACATGATGTTTCTATGTCCTATGAATATAAATAAAACATGGTTTAGACAAAATACGGTCAAAAAGAATGCATCTGTAGTGAAGATAGGATCAAATACTGGCCAATAAAACAGAAAGCAAATAACAATAAACAAAGACAAATTAACAAAGCATTAATAAAGAAACACACAGAAGAATAAAAGAATTAAACTGCCTAAGCAACAATAAAAACTTGAAGTGGAGCAACAACTTCGTTATATTTTTAATGACGTTTTTATGCTCCATAAAGTAAACTGTTTCAAGAACTCTAAGACAAAACGTTGACCCTACTGTTGCAACAACTACAAAATAGTCATTATTCTACTCAGTGCGACAGAATGGGTTTTTCAGCCGACACCGTTTAATTGCAAAAGAAGTAGTGTTTGTAGAAGACTTTATTATGGAACAATTTTTAAATTTTGCACCTCTAGTAATCTTTTTACGTATCTTCAATTGAGCTACAACAATGCACACACCATTTACTGGAGACATACCAAGAGTTTGCATTATATCAAAAGCCCTTGATATATTAGTTGTAACTTTAAATGAGCATTTACATCTATATAAATGCAAGACTGAGCTGGATTTTTTTTTGCCTTATTGCCTTGCATGTTGACTAAGGGACAAGTGTAAACGCCATTTTTACTTTTCGGTTTCGCTAAAATGTGAGCAAACAGGCTGAGTCCATTTGACGTGATTGCTATAAAAGAAAATAAGTAAGGAGAAATCTCAATCACGTACAAGAATTTATTTAAGCTTTTGGAGACTAGAACTTCAGACATAAACTCAAATCGCCTCAAAGAGCGAGATGCTACGTCGTTTCAAAATGTCAAGTAAGCAAAGAACATTTTATACTGGGATAATCTTTCATTAGACTTAATCAACGTTTAAATGTTTAAACATTTCACAGAGACGTAAAAAGGAGAACTCGTAGCTTCCATGTACATATCAACGACATATCTTATCATGTAATACAATGGCACCATCTCAGGTTTTGTCAGGACGACTGCAGTATAACAAAACACTTTTAATGCCCTATTACGCAACCATGCAATTACAGCTATCATATTAAGTCACAGATGACTACGATCTTGTAAGTGAAGGTTCTAAGACCGTCCTTCCTGCAATGTTGGCTCCTTGTGCCGACCTCCGGGTAACGGCTCCTTCCGGCTAAAATCGCGCAAAATGACACACTAAGAAGAAGGATGGTCGGGTCCGACAGCTACAAACAAGACCGGGGACCTGCAAACATTTCACGAAAGCCGTTGCTATGCTCTACATTGGTACAAGCATGGCGCAAATGGTCTTCTAAGCTAAACTCCTTTACCAGGGACCATCAATTAGGGTCCAGGAAATGCACAAAACATTGTAGAAGAAGAGATACTGGCGGTCATTGTACCTTTCCTATCGTTTTTGCAACTTGGGGATCAAGGGACACTGCTGTAACCTTGACAGCATGCTAGGGACTCTTCGCACCAATAACAACAACATAATTGTATCAGAACATTCTCATGTAGATCATTTTCATCAAAAATAATGTAGTTAAGCTAGAACTAGTGTTTTATTTTCTACAAAACATGTTCTATCCAGGATGTTTCAACGATGCCCGACTTTCGAATTGGATAAGAACTTTAATCTTCAACTTACCTGAAAAACAAACATTGTCTCTTGGTGTGTAACTTAGTATACGACAAACACGAGCTATCTACGGTGGCCGTTTAGTACTTTTATACTAGGAATTTTCTTCATTTTTGGGAGGACAGAGAGAAGAAATGAATACTTCATTAAATACATCTGTTCCATTGGGAAAGATATCTCTGAATTGTAACCAACCTATTTAATCAATTTGTTTACATATAATGACCATTTTCTAAACTTGATATTTTCACATAGTAAAACTGTTTAAGGAGATAAGCACTTAATAAAAAGTAAATTATTTTGAGTTACTCAATAAAGACGGCAAAAAAGCAAATTTCAGAGAAAATTGTGATAAGGAAACCTCTATCCGCCATCTTCTTTAAGCATGCCAATAAGGTAGATCTATAGACAATAAATACGTATATCCCAGTTCACCTAGAGAAACGAAATCATTCAACATAAGCTCTATTTACAGATTTTTTAGGCTTTGTCGCGACTACCAAATCCGGTTCAGCATTGTCCGGAAAAACTCATTAGATCTAGCAGAAGACAATTAAGAAAGATGTCGAAACCTGGGATTAGAGCAGTAGTTTTATCCGAAATCTTTTGCTTTGACTTGGAATGAGACACAAATCTCTGTTGACTAAGCTGTTATCCAGGCCAAAGAATATTGGATCATATTTGGATTATTGGGATACCAACTTAACCCTTTTTCTAATGGAAAAAACAAAACTTTGTAAGATGAAAGTAAACTCTAACGGTACCTCAAACAGAATTAACGATTCTGTTCTGGATGGTACCCTAGACAGTTTCCTCAAACACTGTAAAAGAGGATACCCAACTAAAAATTACTAACTTCCGATCACTATCAAGTTAAAGAAGATCGGCATTAACTTTGGTTTTACCCTCAAACAAAACTATCATCATTAAACTAGACTTAAATTTTATAAGGTTGCATTCTGAATAAGTATGTAGATGTACTGATGTTGTACAAACATTGAGGGCACACTAGAAATGTTTTAGAGCAACACCTTACTTCACATAGTTAGAGAATTTACGAGGAAGTGAGTGCTTTTCAGAATAGGTCAAATTGTCACTCAGTAAAAACCTTTGTCGCATAATGATTGGGATTCAAACTCAAAGTCCCTGACAGCAATATTGGTATCCTATCCCTTATGTCACCCCCGCTGGAAGACAGCATTCGGATTAGACTTTATAATGTGTTTCACAAGAGAAAAATGCGCATCATTTATATCACGTTACAAATTAAAAGCTACTAAAATTCACATGCTTCTTTAACAGTTTCAAGCTCCCGATTGAATCATTTAATTGTAATGTAAATGGACATTGAAATACGCTTTAGGATATGACGCGGATTTTATGTAAGGAATCCATTGGACATATGCCAAAAAGACCCAAGATTTGTTTGATGAATATGATGCCTAACTATTTAGATGCTTCTTCTAGTTGATCGTACTGATGATGAGATCTGGCAGACATAATACGCAGCGTCTAGTTCGGATTTTGTATGCATGTCTCTTGCATTTACAAGTTTGGGTTTTCACTTTGAGTGTGTAATCTTATAAACATATATACTAGTATAGTGGTAGTAGTAGCACTCATTAACACTCTCATTAATATGAATGAATGATATGAACAGTGAAAAATATAGATGATAGAAGCAAGGACATAACAGACCAAACAGAGGTTATGTGACTAGGTTCAAATGCTTCCAAAAATGTGGAGTCAATTGCGCTTGAACTCGTGGAGATCAAGAAGAGATACTAGAGTGCACGACAAAGAAAGTGAAAAGGTTGAAAAGTACCAAAACCTGGAGAGAAAGTTGATAAAGCTCTGGTCGTTGAAACAGGTGTAATTCATACCAGTAGTTGTCCGTGCTATGGGTTGTGTAAGCAAACGTTTTAATATAGTAAAAGTCTCATTGAAAGGTATGTCAACAATAGTACGAGAAGACTACTAAGTGCACTTCAAATCGTGGAAAAGGATGAAGTAATTGAGTCAGAGACTGATCCGAAGAAAAGAAAGAGAGCAGGAAGAAAAGAAACCTGGAACGAAAATACACTGCCCGGACTATTTCTAAGACAAACGGATTACATTGCTGTGTCAGGACAGCTATGGGTAGAGCAAGAAACGCGAAGAGGGAACCAGAATCTTTAATCCTTGCATCACAAGAGCTAGGAATTCGTAGAAATTTGATCAAGGTGGAGACTCAAGAGCAGAAGTAAATATAGAATGTGCAGAGAAAAGGACGAGACAGTAAACAGGGTACATTGGGATGCCTGTAAAAAGTATGGTATCGAAGTGGCTGATAAATGGTATCAGCACGAGTCAGGCTCAGTAACAGAGAACGACAACTGTAAAATTATATGGGATTTTACAATGCAGACAGACCATGTTAACCAAGCAAGACATCCTGATATGATAATCATCAATACGAAAACAAACGAGGCTCAGGTAATAGATTTTGCTGTCCCGTATGACAGCAGGGTGGACAGTAAAGAAATGATTATGATTATGATGATGCTGATGATGATGACGATGTTGATGACGATGATGATCATGATAATAATCCTGGGTATGAAATTTAATCTGCATCCAGTTGTGGAGTTTCGACGTGGGATAATGAGGTTGCGCTTTGCCGCAATTACCTCCTTGAGCAAGATGCATTACCTTTCAGCTCTCCCCGAGGCTATGGAATTTCGAATTGATGTCTGGCGGGGTTAGCCTGTCTCATGGGAATGAGGGGACTCTTTAGTCTTGGGTGACATCCCTTCTAAAGACGGTGTCTCGATAAAAATACTGGTGGTTGTGGCAATTTATCACTACTAGCCTTTTTCTGAGTGAAATGTATGCAAATAACTTGGGAGATAACGCCGTGAATGGTACTGAAACAGTCTTGCTCGGCAGGTGCTCTCTGGTCTTGCAGCAGAGACGCGGTCGTCATTCTACTACTGTCAGAACAAAGTGGTCTAAAGAGGTGAACAAGCCTGTGATGGAATGGCTTTTTAGGAGTAAACCTTTTTACAATGATGGTAAACCAATATGAGGTTACCACCAAAGAATGATGCGAGAATGGACGGAACGTGGAGCCTTTGATGTTACTGAACAATGATTGTGTGGTCGAACAAGATCTGTTAGGAATGATGGTTGGCTGTCAGAATTGGATTTGGAAAGTATTCAGAGGATGATTAATGCAGATATGAATGCAGAAAATGAGAGAGTGTAGATGTTGAGTTGAACCAGTCAGAAAATGTCAAAGGTGGTTCTGTGAGAATATCTTGAGAATATCTTGCATGAACCAAACAACAAAATCAAAATTCCAACTCCGGTTATTGAAACACAGGATGAGGAATGAAATGATAGAAGGAACTAAGGAAATACCAGCTTGGTTGACTTATGGTAGAACTGTGTTGTGTCAGAAAGATACAACTAAGGGAAATGCAGTTGATAACTTTAGGTCAATTACCTGCCTGCCACTCATGTCGAAGTTAATGACTAGTATTATATCAGGGGAGATGTTCTGCTTTCTAGAAAGAGAGAACTTACTTCCATAAGAGCAAAAAGGCTGCACGAAGAACAGCAGGGGGACCAAAGATCAGTTATTGATTGATAAGGCTATACATAAAGATTGTAAGAAAAGAAGTCAAGTCTAGCTATGGCATGGACAGAGTATAGGAAAACCGACGATTTTGTCCCTCATAGCTTGATCTTAGAGTACCTTGAGATGTTTGGTATTGCTGGAGACATCAGGGGTTTTATTAAAGAGAGTATGAAAAGATAAAAAGCTGATGTCAGTAGAGGCATATTCCAAGAGGATAGCCTTTCTCCATTGATTTCCGTTGTGTGTGTGATCCCAATCTCCTTACTTCTATGAAAAGTAAAGGCATTCTATAAATAGGACAAGAGAGAATACAGACTAAACCATCTACTCTTTTTGGAAGACGTTAAACCCTTTGCGAAGAACGAAGAGCAAATAAATAGCCTGGTGCAAACAGTGTATCTATTTCGTGAGGACATCACTATGGAGTTCGGTTCAAAAAAGTGTGCTGTGGTTGTTTTGAAGAGAGGTAAAATAGTTAGGTTTTATGGAATCCATCTGCCTAATCAAGAATTAATGAAAAAAGTAGATGATGATGGGTATACCTACCTTGGTATTTTAGAACTGGATGAGATAAACGACCAAGAAATGAAGAAATAGGTGATAGTTGAATATAACAGAAGGTTAATATTAGTGCTAAAATCCAAACTGAATGTCAAGAATAAGATCCAAGCAATCAATACATGGGCGGTTGCACTTCTTAGATATGGAGCAGGAATTACTGAATGAAAGGAGATGTATTAAAAAAGATTGGTACAACAGCACAAAAGATGTTGACTATGTATGGTGCTCTCTATTCCAAAAGTAATGTTGATTGCCTTTATGCGAAATGAAGAGGTGGTGGAAAAGTTTCAATTAGTATTGAGGGTAGTGTGCAAATTGAGGAGACGAATTTCGGAATAATTGTACGGGATTCAGAGGAAGAGCTTCTAAATGGTGTAAAGAAAGTTGATATCATTAAGACTGAAAAGCTAATGGGAAAGGAAAAATTCAGAAGAAGAATCAAAACAAGGCTTAAACGAAATAGCACGTAAGAAGAATGTATGGACAGTTTGACTGTGAGATGCCTCAACAAAGTGGTAAAGGATTATCTTGGAAATGGGTTGTGAAAAGTAATCTTAAAGTGCAAACTAATATTTGCTGCCCAAGAACAAGTACTAAGATTAAATCTTGTAAAACGTAATATTGACAAAACGAGAGAAAGTCCATTGTTTAGGACGTGTGGTGAAAAGGGGGAAACTGTACAACATGTAATATGCGAGTGTAAAAAACTAGCCCAGCATGAGTACAAGAGAAGGCATGACAATATTCCCAAGCTAAATCATTGGAAGTCGTATGACAAGCATGAACCTGAGAGGAAGGAAAAGTGGTATGAACATTGTCCAGAGGGAGTAGTGAAAGAAGATGATGTGAAATTATTATAGGACATGAACGTCCAGTGTGACAACGTCATTAAAACTAGGAGACCTGACTTGATACTGGTAAAGAAGGTAACAAAATCGTGCATCATAATTGATGTTGCAGTTCCAGGAGATAATAGAGTGCACGACAAAGAAGGTGAAAAAGTTGAAAAGTACCAAAACCTAAAGGAAAAGCTGATAAGGATCTAGTCATTAAAAAATGTGCAATTTTCCAGTTCCCCAAACGCTGAACAAGCGTTCCCAATTCGGGCTTGAATTACTTTATCTAAGCTTCTGTGGGCTGAGATATAACTGCCAAGGTAGCAGAAGTCGCTGATTGTGGTGAGACGAATGCCTTTGATGTAGATCCCCTTGCTTGGTTGCCACGGGCAGGTTGGTAAAGCATCTCTGTCTTTTTCAAGCTTATTGTTAGCCCGAAGTTCTTTGTGGCTCTGGCAAACCGAGAGGTTATATCTTGGAAGTCTTCTTTAGCTTCTTTGGCATACGTAACAATGTGTTCGTAATGTGGAGTTTGTTTTCAGTACATAATGATAACAGAAGCTGTCTTTTGCCGTTACATTTGCCAACTCCATGTTTACCAGTGACTCGGGGGCGCAGGTCATGGTCGCACCCCACTCCGGCATTGAAGTCTCCCAGTAGTAGGAGCTTGTGTGTGGGTGTTCCTTGCTCAATGACTTGCTTCATTTCAGAGTCAAAAAGCTACCTTGGCGCCGTTACTGTTTGTCATCGTTGGAACATAATCGTTAATCAGAATGATGTAACGTTTCTTGGCAGCAGGCAAACATAGTGTTATCAGCCTGTCGCTTCCTCCTGATGGAAAGTCTGGCTAGGGTTCTGACATTTCAGGATGCCAGTTTCAATTTCTTTCAATGGTTTCTTCCTTGTCCGAGCTCAGAAAAATGGACTCCCACCAGCCGCGGTTAGCTGACCAGGATGTTGATTACGCTTTTTTTAGGCCACATTTTCTAGGCGCCTCCCAGGAGCAAGTTGAGCATGCCTCTGTAAACAGGGTTGCTCATTCGCAAGGGGTGCCAGGTCTCCACTCTGTAACCGTTATGTGACCACTCTCTCCATGCCACCTTTGTGCAGACTTGTAGCTACGACTTCAAGCTTGTCAGTTCTGTCGCTTCTCCATTTGTCCATCGCCACAGGGCTTTAGTAGTGAGAGTTCCCCCACTCTGTTAAGAACTTGCGTGCGGGTGAGTTGATTCAGGCAAACAAGATTTTGCACAGGTCTAGGTCTACCCTCTCGATATCAGCCCAAAAATCTAATGGCAAGGTGGGGACTAAGACAGTTGGTGAGAGGTCAGCTGCGGTGAATGGCCATGCCCAGCTCCATGCCCGGATGCCCTCTCAGCGATTCACAACGCAACAAATTAGCATTCTAACCAAGCTTCCTCCTACCGACCACTTACTTGTGAAGGTTCTTCCGCCGACCAGAGGCTACCCCAGACCATAACCATCGAAGGAGACGCCTGCCCGAATGATAGCTGCCAAGATACTGCTACATCTCTTAGACAAATTTACTCAAGGATCTGCTCCATCCCAAGTTCCAGCTACCATAAACTGTGGCTTCTTTCACTCCGACTTTTAACTCATTTGACCGGACTTTGGAATCTTAGACTGATTACGATGCTAGGTTGTGCACATTTGTTCGAGCTCATTCTGTTCAACAGAAAGTCCAAATGTTCCTGACCAACCAGTCAGCTACAACTTACAAGCTACTGGTCAGGCTGGAAAAGCAGCAGTCACCGCCGAAAGACATCAACAACCTCTCAATGGACGAGATTGTTTCATTAATGAAGGTAGAGGAAAGGCCACCTTGCCACTCAACAAGAGGTCAAGTACATTAGAGTCAAATACATCTAGGCACCAGCCCTTGCAGACTCTTTAAGAAGCCCATTCAAATTGATGACAAAACCTTTGAAATGGAGGTTGATACTGGGATGGCCCATAATTTTCTAACTGTGAACAATTGGAAAGAACTAGGAAAACCAGCACTAGAAAGGCCTCTGACCAAACATGAATCTCCCAGAAAACACGATCTACCCGTAGAAGGCACTTTTGTTGCAGGGAACAACCAGCCTGGATCCAGGTTCAAGTATTCAGTCCAATATTAGGTCACTCAAGTCCCAGCTTTCAACCTCCTGGGTCGCTTTACTACTAAGCAGTTGGGAATATCAGTGGATGAAATTTAACAACAAGCCTCTTTAGATTGTCATTTGGTATTCAACCACCTTTCAGTGGATCACAAATTACGTGAGAGATGCTGCCAACTTTGGGACTCATTTCCAGATCTATAGAAACCAGAGTTGGGATGTCTTAAAGACCTGGAGCTTGAGGTAGAGTTTAAATCTGAAGCTCGTCCGATACTCTGCAAGGCCAGGCTTGTTCCTTATGCCCTTATTGAAGACCTGGAGAAAGCTATGAAGCTGAGATTGCCAGAGGAGTTTGGAAGACAACCCAGTTCAAGGATTTTGGCACACCCATTGCTCCTGTTCATAAGGTAGCTATGCCAGGACAAGGGAAACGAAAGCTTCGAGTGTGTGGTGACTATCCTGTAACAGTGAATCCACAACTAGAAGAGCACCGTCATCCACTACCTCTGCCAAAAGTTTAATGCGCAAATTGGGAGATGGATACTGATTTACTAAGATTGATCTTGCAGATGCATACACAAAATCAAACTGGGACTGCAAAGTCAAAGAACACTTTCCCTTAATACGCATAAAGGAGTTTTGTTGCAGAAGATACTACCCTTTGGCATAAAGTCTGCCCCAGGATATTTTCAACAAATCATAGATCAGCTTACCAGCGACTTGCCTAGAGTGGCTGTTTATTTGGACAACGTATTGGGAAGTGGAAAAGATGCATAGGATAATGTGACCATTTTGCAAAGACTACTGAAACGTCTGGATCAGAAAGACCTCTGCTGCCGTCTGAATAAAAATGCCAATTTATAAAGCCATTTTTGGAATACTTTGGCCATTTTCTATAGAAAGATGGAATTGGAAAAGGTCCCAAGGTTGATGCTGTCCTTACCATGCCCCTGCCAACAAACGTTTCCTGTCACAAAGCATTCCTGGGCTCAGCTCAATTCTATGCTAAGTTTCTCCCATCACATCTGAGTATGGTGTCCAATCCATTACCACTTTCTACCCTTAAGCGTATCTCTTGTATCTTAAAAAAAGCGAAGTTTCCTCTTAGAATTTGATCCTACTTCCGCTTGGTACCATGGGACTGAGCGACGGGATTTTATAGTCTTCTACTTCAGACTGGCATTTTCATCACCAATGGCGGCCACGACATTCCAATTTTAATTATGTTGGGGATAGAAAAACCGATCCTCACATGACAACAGGTTACTGAACAAGTCATAAAAAACAAAATTGATATCAACTGAAATCATTTTGGCTACATCACTAATGATATCTTTAAGATCAAGTCTGTATCTCCTTTGCGACATGCCATTAAAAGGGGGTAATCATAGTAACATGCATTTACTTCTTGAGCAAAATTAAACTGGACAGAAGACAACAATAAGTAACAAGGTAGGCCTTAAGTTAAACTACCTTTAAAAATCCAGCTATTCTTATTGACAAGCTTGTCATTTCTCTGTCATTGACAAGTTCAAAGTAGTCAAAAATTGCTATAGATGTTTCCTTAATTTTTGCGAGCAAGGTTCATTTCAACCACTGAAAACTGACATCTTTTAGGAAAATTGTCAATAAAAGCTTCATCAGCAAAGTTCTCTCTTTCGTTGTTATTTTGATTGTCTTTTAAGGATTGCTGAAAACAGTAACAAAAAGCTATCGAATGTGACAGATTTTTACAAAATGTTATAAAGGAGCCTTTGAAATTTCATTTGAGGTTTTTGAGAACAATTCAATAGTTTGTTCTAGGGACAGCAAGTTTCGATGGTCATTGCGAGCAGGAATTCTATCTTTCTTGGATCATGCTTGATCGTCTCCACGTTTTGATCCTCTTCGATGCCGAAAACGATCTTTCTGCGATAGTGGATTTAACAGGGACGGCCACAGCAATGGAATACACCTGACATAGCGTTAATATTAGCGCCTTACCTTAGAAACAGACTTAAGAAACAAATAACCACGAAATTACCATTATTAACTCGCTCCTTTCATAGCATGTGAGGAAATAAATGCATTATAGGTTCTGTTTCAGGATTCGCTCCTCTAAACGAAGGCAACTTGCAGGAGCACAAATGTGATAACAGTTTTCAATGCACAGCTGAATAGTAGACTTCTTAAGATATAAGACATTCTGAAGGTGAGAGAAAGTTGTAAGGACTGAGTCTGAAACTTTTTCTCATTTCTTTGGTGCACGTTTTCCAAGAAAAGTCATTGTTGAAGTAAAGTCACGAAGACGGACACGGTGGTCATCAGATGAATCACTTACTAAAATAGCTGCAAAAATAGTGTCCCCAAAGATTATAGGGAGGTATGAGGAAGCAATTGCCCACCACAACTTTTGGCAAATGACATGCCCTCAGGATTCCCTCTGGAAATGCTCTCTTTCGTACAATAACTGTCACGAAATTACAAAATTTTAGTATCGCTAGTGACAGGCACGATATTGAGAGATGCATTCCAAGACAAAGCAAAGGGCATGATCCCAAAAATGATAATGGGGTGGAGTCCCCGGACCTCATTAAAGTCTTGGCCCCCACCTTACTTTGCCTGGCCAAACCGATGATTCCAGTTAAACATATCTTCAGAATGTTGCGTCTAGTAATTATTGGTGCATTATAACTTTAATCCTCTTTCGTCTTAAACATCGACAGAATTTGTTTCCTGTCTTAACAATGCGTGTGTCCTTATTATTGTCGGTGAAAATCTTCAGCAAATCCCTTTAAGTGCCCTTGTCATGACTTTTGATAAGAATTTAAATTAAGCTCAAGAGCAAAATAATCTACCTGAACCTTGATGACATTTATTACTCACAAGGGCTCCGCTGACAATCGTAAGGAGATCTTAACACCTTGTATCAAAGAAAGCTGGAACAGTAGATCGTTAATGGTACCTCTTAAACGTACGTATCCATTACCAAATTGGTTTCCAATGTGTCAACAGGTTTTACAATGACTGTTTAATATTCCTGGAACCCTATAGCTACTAGTCTTGAGAACTGAGCTATTTTTAAGAGTATGGGGGCTCCTCTGAGAGGATATCCGTGCTAGCCATATCCTAGGTCCGGTCAGTAGAACAGTAACAGCTGTACCACTGAACTTTCAGATGTAGTTTTCGAATGTAATAATAAAGGAATATAGCATTGCAAGTCAAGATTTTTGATGTGTACGGCTCTTCTCGACCATTTTCGACACCTCTTAACACACAGGTTCTAGTACGTAGTAATAAAGCTGAAACAAAGACAACCATGCTATATTATGCTCATACCTCCCAAACTGGAAACACAGAAGTTCAATGATATCAGCATATGGTATTTTAAAGTCAATCTCATGAATTTACGACCAGGGAAGTAGTCTCATGCAACGAGTCCTTAGCAAACAGTGACCAGATCATATTCCGGGAGACTGCCACGGAGTTAACAAAATTCAGTCTGTTACGTTTCAGGACAGATTTCATACACAGTAACATTGGTTTGCATCTGTCTATTGGTATTAATACGTCTTGCTGCAAGAATACAGATTCTTGTTTACAGTAAAGTAAAAAAAATAAAAGCAAAACACCTTCTACTGCTCGTACAAAGGTAATTTACCTATGCCAAATGACAACTGCTTAATGTGTACTAGAATAAAGAAATACTAGAAATATTTAGAACTATAAGTAGACTTTACAGCGCATGTGCTAATTAAATCCTTAAAATACACTTTCCAATTGATTAAATGTTAAAGATTAAATTCAATATTCTTTTTGTTGGAGACGTATTCGTGGCGAGGGTGAATATAAGACCATAATGTGCCATTTGAATGCAACCTATATTCAGTAATATCATATAATTTGTAGGATAATGAGGTTACGTATAGTGAGCTGTATAATGCATGACTAAATCGCTTTCCAAATAGTGCATAAAAAGGTACGTGTAAAGTAATAAATTGAGATCACATTTATCCTGATCAACTTACTGCTTTCCATTTTCAAAGTAAAAGACCCTTGTTTTAATTAAATTAACATTCTTTCTTTTTGCCTTTTAACGCGGTTACAAAACTCAAAAAAATGTTATATAGCGCTCATTTTTGAACATAATCAAAATTCGGACGGAATGTATGGTTACCATGAAATTTAAGAATGTATGAAGCACATGCTAGCTGTGCTATCGTGAAAGAGATTTGGAAGCCAATAGAACAGATCAGATTTCTTTTAAGACTGTTACAATTACCAGGATCGTTGTACGTTAATGAATTCCAGGCCAATACACTACTTCCAGAGACCTCTGCCTTTTACATTAGCTACTCCAATTTCTGTCTCTTGTGAAACTACATCCATATGATGCGATCAAATTTAATGATGGGTGCAGTCATTACAAAGCCATGTTTTAACAAACATTTGCTGGAAATGAATGTAACGAGAGATTGCGGTTCGGTTTCCGTACTTTGTTAAACTACGATCTCGCAAAATTCAGTGCTTTATTTTTGTTAGTTTATGCTATATAAAGTTAGTTTTACCTGGTTTTGTGATAATTTGGTCATAAATTTGTGTGCGTGATATATTCAAACGCCAAGGGCAATTGTTGTCTGCAATTGGTATCAGAAATGGCTAATATGGGCAGTTAGACTTTCAGATCTTCATTTTTCTATTACTGCAATTGATAATACTTGTGTCTGTGGAATACATGTCTATAAATGCAAGAGGTCACAAATCTGCGATCTAAGTGTTTTTATTACAAATGTTCTAAAGTAAACTAAAGTTTATTAAACTCGCTTACTGCATCATCTATGAGAGTAAATCTAAACCAGTGTGCTATGTATTTCTGGCCTATTGCCAAAGGTACTCACAGACTTAAAATTCCTTTAATACCTTTTTAATTAATAAAGGAGCTAGGTTTTTTCTGTGAGTAATTAGGCAAGATTGAAGCTTTGAACTTTCAGTGCAAAACGTTATTGTAAATTGATTTCAGTAGAATAACACGAGAAATGAATACATTGTATATAAGTGTTGTTATCTGAGCTCGTGCTGTTACATGGCAGATTTAGTTAAAATAAGAATTTATCCTTTCCTTTCTAGCGATTGGGAGACGGAAATGCGGTCAAACATTAACAAGGGGGTTAATTTTTAGACATTTCAATGCTAGGCATACCATTTTTGTTAGAGTTCAGACAACAGAAGTTCATTGCAATTAGTCGTTGTAAAGCAATGTCATTCATTCAGTGTGTAATTTCTTGTAATAGCTAATGCATATTGTTTGCTCAGTCCTTATCTGCAAGAACAAACTCAAAGCCTTAATGACTTCTTATATCTATAATGCATCCGAGCTGCCTTAGCAAATAGCTTGATAAAATTGCATTACAACAGAAATAAGCATGGTTAAAGTGTCAATGTTTACTCCAATATTTTACAAAATGATACACATGGCCTTAGTTTTGTTTACGGAATTCTTAAACAATTCTTGTTAGTATTTGATTTTCTTTATCCTGAGATTAGTAGCAGTGTGTCATATTGATACAGCCCGCAGCAAACTCAATATTTTACCAAAGACATGGATCATAGATACTATATTACTGACTCTTCTTTCCTTCCTTGCCATTGTTTGCCTTACGAGACTGCAGCTAAAATGTCTCATTTTGGAACGATCTCTGATAAAGAAGGATCACTTTTTTATCCTAAGTAAAACTAGAGGTCTAGTGTTACAATAAAAAGATGCAATATCATTTGTCGCCCTATGTAGTACATGCTCACTGCAAAGTAGGATTTAAGAAAGAAGGGGAAGGAAGTTCACTATTTGCTCTAAAAACACAAGTGGCTCTAACATGAACTCCTTATGGAATGAATGGTTATATTTCTCATCCTGACATAGAAATTTATTTCCTATCCAAACCCAATTTAGGTTAATGTAATACTTTTCTTGATTGCTTTACCAATTCTGTTCCTGTACATATCCTCAGTTCTACAAAATAGTAGAATATAAGTCGGGATAGACGTAACCGAGTATTTTGATGAAAATTTTATTTCCAAAGATTTAGAGTTGATCTCAATATATGAAGGTACAGAGAACGAGTAACCATGCTAACCTTCTCCATATTTAAGAATGTTCTAAAACCAGACTTTGAATCTTAAAAATCGAGTCCAATATGGAAGGAGGCAGAGAAAGAGAAGATCTACTTCATCTTCTTATCCTTCATCCTTGCATTTTGGAAATAAAATGGAGTCGGATACTACTACCTGATCCGATTTTGTCCTAAAGGCAAAGAAATACAAACTCTCTTCAATTTCCGAAATCAATTTTGCATGTAAGCGATGTTGATTTTTACTGTTGTTAGGGACTTAAGGTTAACTCCTTTCTTTTATTAGAATGTAGCTGCTTCAACATTCCATAGGAATAAGTACAGTTGTCCTGCTAAGTAAATGATATATGGGCGATTCTGCAATATACGTTTTGGTTTCATACGTTGTACATCCGCGATTACCTTTGGTATCTCTACCTAGTACTCTTATGTTGCATCTACTTGCATCAAATTATAAACTAAGTAAATTTCAAAATAATTCGTGATATTATTTTTCATGATTGTCTGTACAGAACTCTTCACTTCAGTTCAGGAAACAGTGGAGGACAAAAGGCAACATTTGCCTGTCTTATATCAATACCATGCGCATTATATATGAAGTGGCCCTATACGTCTACTCAGTTTGCCTTAAAGCTGGGAAGACGTGCTCATTTGAAGTTTGAAATGGATTGCCGAATTGCTGAACATTGAACGTTCTGGTTTATTTAGCACTTTAACTGTTCAGCAAGCAAAAAGAATATTGCTTTGAAAATTTGCGACATTGCGGTAAAAACATACTTAAAAGCTTTTTTTTGTCTGACACTCTTCAGAGTATGAACCGTTAGAAAGGAAGCTATATTTATATGGGAACCTATTTATACGAAGCATGCAGCAAAACCAGCCAATTCTAGACAAGAAAGGAAATAAAGAAAGAGAAAATGAAGAAACAAAACAAAAAGGCTTTTAAGTATGTTTTTAGTGCAAATTCGCAAATTTGCAAGGCGATTTTCAAGTTTTGTACCGCAAAAAGATTGTTCAAACATTATTTTGTATTCAAACTCATGGGCGATTCTTTGAGAGGAACTCTTACTAAAGATTTCCTATTCTTAGGTGGGTGCTTATTCGACAGGCGGTTATTGATAATGGATACTAAATCGAGCAGTTACAGTAAATTAATCCAGAATCAACAGCATATTTCTATGCTTGTACTTTACTCTGATATGCACTTTACTCTGGTTTATGTTTGTCCGCTGACAGTTTTAACAAGAAAATTGGAATAATTTAGAAGGTAAGTATTGTGTTCTATTACATCCGTATAAATACGTAGAAGCACATGTTATTACTCGATACACAACTTCATATTTAATCATAGAACATTCTGCTACCAACTAGAATCAAGTGTCTCTATATATTGTTTAATGACAGCGTGATGACATTAGGTGCATTAATGGTAATTTATGTGAATCCTGTCTATCATGTTAAGACATCGTATCTCCCCCTTACTTAAATAAAAGGTCTCTTCTGGAGCAGAAACAAAATAATACAAAAAAATCTGTACGGATATAGGTTCCCATGTTTCTCCTTTCTCTGGCAGGATATCTGGGAATCAAAGCTTCAGCTTGCGCATCTGAACGGTTTGGTATATTCGGAATATCGTCATCATCTATGTCAGAAACAATCTCATTTTCTTTCTGCATAGGGAACCTTATGAAGTGCGAAATGTTTCTGGTTATTCCGTGATCTTCCCATATAAGCAGTTATCATTGTTCCTTTCTTTTGGAGTACTGCATAAGGCTCTAGGTTAAAATTTGGTGATAACTTGTTCTGCTTAGGCTGTTTTACTAGAATAGTATCTGATGTTTTGGCTCTTTGGGCTCTGTCAGTGTTCGCTTTCATCTTCCCTTTTCAATGTGATCACGACATACAAGGCATTGCTGTGTTTCAGATGTACTTCCATTGTAATCTACGGCAATTTAGTGTTTATTTCTCGGTTAAATAGCAAAGGAGCGGGTGAAAGTTGAGTTGTGCTGTGTGATGTGGCACAATTTCTTTTATCAATAACAGCTGAGCATATAGCTTTTCTCAAAGGTTTCATAAATGATTCTGCCTGAGAGTTTGCTTGAGGCCATAATTGTGATTCGACAATGCACAGGTCCATTTTCCCTCATGAACTCTCGAATATCGTTGCTTGAAAATGGGGGTCCATTATTGCTGATGAG
>JANTCA010007450.1:5661-29045 GCA_024741275.1 Chironex yamaguchii
TCATTCTTCCTCATTCTTCCTCATTCTTCCTCATTCTTCCTCATTCTTCCTCATTCTTCCTCATTCTTCCTCATTCTTCCTCATTCTCTCTAACGACCTTTGACCAATAGTGGTTGTGTAGTTCTGAGTTAGAACATGAGGTCATCTTACTCTACATCGTAGTTAACTGACCTAGCCAATTGATCAGTGCTGGAATTTTGAATCGAGTTTTAACAGGATACTAGTGAAAGAGGACGTTTTACTTAATATATGCTCGTGGTATTAATGTTTAAACTGCCCACTAAAAGTGGCATTCACGCGTTACAATTTTTCCCTTACTATATGACCAATTTAAGTTATCTAACATCTGATAGACGTCGTGTTTTAAACCTATATTTTACATACAACATCACTAGGAATGGAATAGACTTCTCTGCTCTTTACCTTCCGTCTGTCTATACGTGGCTACTTTTTCTAGAAAGAGTAGATTAGCATCCTAAAAGTAAGCGTTCCTCGTGTTGCCTTAGGTAATATTTTTCTTGATTTGCTGGTTAAAATCCCAGGAACATCAACCAGCATTTAGAATATCAGTTCTTCAAAATGTTCTCTTGCCGGAGTGAAAGATGCTTTATGATGAATACTCTCTTGTAAAAACCTTTTATGGAAAGGGAGATGGCCATATTTCTTGAAAGTTGTCGACTTTTGGTACATTGTAAGGAAGTTGTAGCTATTTTTGATGGTACGTGTGTTTTGAAGTGATGTATTTGCCGTAGGTTATGATCGTGTGTGATAGTGGAAGATGAATAAGGTTTGTTTTGTTACTTAAAAAGTGATTTGTAAGGATGTTTTGTGTCATTGATACTTGTACACCGTAAAGTAAGAATTAATCTTTATTTTTTGTGGCGCGCTCGCACTTAACCTTGATCATATAATTGTCTAATGAAGTTCGGTATTGAATCGTAAATATGTGCCAGTTCGTTCGACTTGGCACATTTTTGTTGCTGCCAAGCGTCCGCGGGATTAGCTAGTATGCACTGTAAAATTTAAGGTCAGAATTAGTAGTGAGTTACCAACTGAGCTTTCCTGCCTGTATTCTATGCAGAGAACAAACCCAAGAAAACCAAGTCTACAGACCTAATGTTTTTAATTTTTACCTTTCGTGTTATGGTTTATAAAAACGTCTTATTGGTAATTCCATGGGAGATTAGATTTGTCGAGAATGTGATGTTCCAGTTCTGCTCCGTAAGGCTGTGATCGTGGCAATTAAATAGTATAAGATATTCTCGGTGGGACAGAATTCGTTGTAGAGTATGTTGCTACGCGAGAAAGATAATACGCTGCACAAGTTTGCTGGAGAAAGTTGGGTAGACATCACGAGATATAACGTGCATTCTGCGATAGTCTACGTCAACACCCACGCATTGGTCATTGGAAAGGAATTTATCTTGTTATATCTCTGTTGTATTAAAGCAAGGAAGTGTATCCCGGACTTAGATTTCGCTATTAGTTATCAGTAGCCCATCTGGAGTCTTTTACCTGACATTCTATAGGATGGTCTTTGATCCGTATCTCCCTTTGACTTTGTCGACGTGTCTGTGGTCAGAAGTATGTAACATTCGTAAAAAGATAATTGTAAATGTAGGGTATTATGCAATTAAGACAATGATTAAATCCACGTATGGTTTTAAATCTAGCACGCTATACATAAGTAGTTGTAGTCATGTACAAAGCTGTGCTTAACCGGCTATAATGTTACAAGACCCATTCGTAGAGGGAAAGACCCTTATTTCTAGCTGCTCTAACCTGCCAACCACACCTTTAGGTGTTTGACGCTACCCCAAATTTTTTTAAACTTGAGGCATTTTTGAGCCTGGTAAAACCTACGTGCTACTTTGTTTCCACTGCAATGCCTCATATGGTCTGCTGATCGACGTAGCAAACTGATTTTTAAGCAACTTTTTTGCTGATCTTGTCTAGGTGCTTTACTTCCATTTTGTAGAGCTTCTGTCTTGTTAGAAGCCAAATATATGTAGTACTCTGTTAGGTATTATATTGGGTAGTCTCCGTTTTAGAGTCAAATACGTGTAAATTTATTTCTGTTTATGTTGATGTAAACGCAGATCTGTTACATAACTAACACTAGGCAAATGCATGTATGGTATCAATGCAAGATTAGTGTCTAGCATTTTCTCATTTCTGGGTTATAAATATTTCCCTTGTTGCTAAAAATCATAAAATTTATTCATGGAACTAAGAGTAAATCTGGGACCTAAACGTGTTTTGGTCGTATTTTGTGAAATATATAACCGTTAGATAACAACCTAATTTTGCTTCTCAAATTCACTTTGTTTTGTACTAGCTGTCTAATTATCTGACGCGTCGTTTTATGAAGGAAGTAAGCAAACGTATTCGAATCTGTGCGATAAAATTAACCGTCGTAGCGATTTCCTGTGGCTTCCAACCAGGTTCTCGCTACTATAGACCTGGCGCATTCGTTGCTTAGCAACGAATAGCTCTGCAAAGTTCGTCAAATTTTGCTTCGTTATTCAAGCTGATTACACACTCTTGCAATCATTTGTTGATCTAATAGCGTAGACAACTAGCATTTGCATCTTTATTGCCATGTTTTTGTGCTAGCATTTATCGCAGGCTGTGCAATTGTAGATAAAAGTAAACCAGGTGGCATTTCGTATATACGGGAGATCACTCTGTATACCCTGGTCGTTAACATTCGATGTATCGGAAATTTTTTGCAGGCAGAATGGTGAGTGTTTCATGCTACTGACCAGGGAAGTACCCCCATTTTGATTAAAGGAGTTTACCAGCCGTGGAGAGAAATACTGGCTAGTGAACTGAAGAGCGCCATGCATGTATAGCAGAGTGCAATATTCGCAAAAAATATAGATATGAAATCTGCATTTTCTAGGTATAGGTTAGTTTGACGGCATGAAACATCTATTTTTGCAATTTACATATATTAATCATGAATTCTCGAGGAACTCAAAAAAATTAGCAAGTCTGTCGAATTTCATTCCAAAATTTTACATTTTGGGCTATTTTTAGATATATTTTCGAAGTGTGTTGTTCAAATCCAGAAATCCCAAAAATACCTGACACTTGATCATAACAACACAAGCATCAACGGAAAAAATGCAGGTAAGGCAAAGTTATCCCGAGAGCGCCGTTCTTGGGGATCATCTCCCCTTCGGAAAAACTTTGCTCCCAAGGAAGAGTTTGATGCAAAAAGGTGGCATTATTCACCTCACGGAAGAGCTCAGTTACCGTAGTTCTGTTGGAGAATATTCAAGGGAAAAATACAAACTCAAGCACTGGTATTACAGCCAATACTTTGAGTGCTAGATCATACTGAATGACTTTAGGTACAAATTCTTCTTGAAAATTATGCATTAGCTTTCATTTTTTCCCACAGTACATACGCGTTTCCACGTGCCCGTACAAGGCAACGTTTAATTGTGTTGCAGACCGGTTCCTTTGAAGGAATTCCCACCGCGACAAAGTGAACAGCCGGACGACCAAGGTAGTAAACAGGATTCTTGATAATTTTGGAAGAGATCCTCGATAGCTTCAATTCCTGTTCCAGGAGTAGTCATTTGCTTTAACTGAATGAACTGTTAAGAGATAATTCTCATTTTGTTCACTCGAGTTGTTCTTGTATTTTTGTTCTTCACCATTTTTATTTTTTGGGGGGGTAACTGCCCCCTTGCCCCTCCATGCGGACACCCGTGCATAACACATGTATCATTAGTGTTTATAGGAGGAGAGCATTTAGTTCGTTACTCTTTGCCCATAATATAGACTTCTCGCTGACTTAGAAGTGCAAAGGCTGCCAATTGGCTTTGAAAAAGAGGATTCTGTTATATGATGTAAGAAAAGAATGCAAAAAGGAAGCAATGACACATTGAATGCCTGCAAGCATGAGTTTGAATAATGGTCATCCTAAACAGATGTGCTCATTCGAATGTAATGGGATCCATTAGTATTCCTGTTCAGGAATCATCTACGGACAAATTACAGCGGCATATGGCTTGTAAAAATTATTATCATCGTGGGTCTGCAAGAATATTCGTACTGACCATACATACCCACAATTGAGAACCATGGTCACAATCAGTCGGGATGCAAAACGGCAGTGAATGGATACTACACTGAACACCGAGTTACGTTCTTCATGAACAATAGCAAAAAATATTGCCAAAATTTATTTTCCTAACTTTAGTACAAAGTATGAAACCAAAATTCCTTAGCTAATAGGCAAAGTGAGAACCTTTCAGGCATGTATATATAAAGAACAATGGAGGCCTCGCGCGAGTCAGGTCTAAAAAAGGTGTCCGTTGGACGATGTAGCAAACTGAAATGCACTGTACTGAGCAGCTGATGGGTGAGCAACGTCGACGATGATCGATAAGACGGTCCGAATGAATTCCTACGACGCTGATGGCCCACAGGAGTGACGATCATAATCTTTACAGACATCAAATTATATCAGCAAAAAACCTGTGCCTTCATGTTGCTTTCAAACTTGCCTAGACAAAAACGATAAGAGATCCAACTTTGCCCTTGTGCAGTTCCCTTACCTCCGATATAGATTTAGATTTTCTTAATTGCGAATATTCAGCGGAATTACTTGGGGATGATAGATGTCCGTAATACTGCTCCATACATAATTAGACACCAAGGCTGCAATGTTTGATGCTTATTCTTTATCAAGTTACTACAGATCTTAAATTTCTATTCTTAAATGTGTTTCTTCATCAAGCCATTTTAACTTGTTGATCTCTAATTGGAGAGTAGACTTAAGCTCCTCCTTTATTATCAGTATTAGATGCAATCATTCGTTGCTACGTACCATCATCTGATAACGAATAAGTACAGATGGACCCATCAGCATGGAATTTCGTATTTTAAAACTGAATACCCTACACCTGCTTTTGCCTGCTGCTTTGGGATACAACAGTTGAAAAATAAGTTCAAAAATACTATTAGTACTGTATAAGTATGTATAGTTATAAGACTATTCAGAACAATCTAAAATCTGCTACTTTTGGAGCCAGTATATAAAACTGAAGCAGTATAAACATCATTCCGACTATTACTTAAATGATTTGTGTGTAATCTTAGTTAACGATATTAGTTTCTAGATGCTGTATTTTGTGCTGTTCATACCAACATAGTATTTCTGTCAACACAGACATCAACGGAAATATAACAATTCAGTCGATTGTTCGATAACACTAAATTAGAGCATTACAGAAAAATTACTGACAAACAATCAAATCTCATAGTTTTAGCTCCCTCATCAATGAGCATTTGAGTTGAACGACAAGTAAATTACCAAATGTGCCTAGTTTTTGAAATGCCTTTATAAAATAAATTCGTTTTCTTAACACCGGTTATTGTGTTACGTAGTTAATTATATATCTTCTGCTCTGTTAATTTTCAAGAGCACATTACTGAACACTTCCCCACGCCCTCCTTGGGTGGTTAAAGACCAGGGTTCGTTTAATTGAGCCAGGGGGAGTTACTGTTATATGAAGCAACATTAAGACAACAAGGTTCAGCTGTCTACTCCAGTGGCGGATTTAGAGAGGAGGCAAACACTGGCAGTTGCCCCCCTCGAAGAGCTGAAACAGCTCTGGCGCCCCTTTTCTGGAAAATCTACGCCCCTTTAATTAAGAGACCTGCAGTCATGCGCTGACAATATCATCGTTTCTTCAATTTAATTGTTTCTAAAGACTTCTTAAACGTGAATAAAGGACTTTCTCTGTTAGTACTTCGAGTCGAAAATGATTGTGTAAAGGGTACCCTCGTCACCAATTTTGAAGTTAAGGCATGGTTCTTTTTCTGTAGTATTTTAATTCTGCCGATTACTTATTGACGTTAACAGATGGGCATTGAAGTGCTTTTGTCTATTTTTGGTAAGAATGAAAATGACTATAACTACCCTTTACATATGTTTAGCGTAAAATTGTCAATTACAGCATCCATACAATTTTACAGAACAAGTAAAGTGTAAGACATCGCCAGTGAGAAATATTTGTCGTATAAACATTCCAAGCTTCGCGTTAGAGGTTTTGAAATAGACTGAAAAAGCTCAAGACGACCAAAAATATTAAAAGTTCTGCATTTAATATAACTATCTCAATACACCTTGGACAGTCCAATATTGTCGCCTTTTGGTATGGTTTTGCTTTGTGTATGATAACAAAATAAAAAAGTCATTCTTCCGAGCACAATTGATAGGCATCTGTGCAAGGACATCCCTCAGACATTATCTTTCTGTTTACAATACCCAATTAATCTATATAAACAATGGCATCTACACCAATGGTGATACCGATGTCTCCCAGCTCGCATTTTCGCCTGGTGTATCCAAGAATGACGTAACTAATATCAAAATTTCATTTGACTTATTTATGATCTTTGTTCTTAGGAACAACCTCCTTTTTAAAGATATATTTATAAGCTCGTCTACCCATACGAGACATATTGACCACAACACAAAAGGATTTTGTGACGTAAATTTATTTATCACTGCATTACTTACTGGACAATAATCCAATGTTGATTGTTGATTACAAGAAGATCTATTAGTGATATATTCAGACAATATTGTTTGAATGTACCAATCAGAGACGAATTATCTGATTCCCTATTGAACAACCATGGTACAGTTTGTAAGCACCATCTTCTTCTAAAATGCTAGAGCAGGGCAAAACTGCAATATTGGCACTTGGAAGCAGTATCAGCAATGCTTTCTACGGCGTACACCCATTCTGGTGTCATCTTTGACTTTCCTGCTAATGCAGGAGGTTACTACAGTGACCAAGTATCACACAGTTACTACAACATGTTCACGCCAGGTATGTATGCATCTATTTCCCTTATTTAAGATATTGCATGAATTAACATTAAAATGTATATAACACAGCACGTGACAAAAATGACAAATAATCTAATGGAGGGACCTCCTTCAAGCATGGATATTATATTAGACCCTTACCATGTGTCTTAATGTCACACGAGTTCCAAAAAGTATAATAACAGTATTTTGTTGCTTTGTATCTTGGATTGTTCTTTTACAAATCATTTGTGTAAGATTGAACTGAACGATATAACAATTTTATGATTCTTCTTTCATCTATACAAGTTATTCTTAAAAGAATCTTCTGGCGATAACATTTGATAATGTTCATGAAAAAGATATAAGAAGTAGTCAAAGTATCTTACGTTTACCAAACTCTAATCCCCTTGGCAAATAAATGAATTATGCACTTTGTGAATTGGAACCCCTAATTTCTTGAAGTAACTTACTTTTCATTTGTGATTCACATTTAATATGATCAGCCTTTTCTGTGATATACTGGTCTCTGACGTGATCACCAGCGATATTCCTGTTTTCATTTTTTAAACAATTTACAGATTGTGCTATGCCAAATTCCTATGAAATCTTATACAGCAATTTACTACCTTTTTGTACGTCTTCGTTTTAAAGTCTTAACACAACTAGAGTTTACCTCATGTTAAAAATATTTATCTCTAACGTTTAAGGTTGATGCACTTTTGTTAATTAGTTTTATGCAAGTGTTACTCAATCCATGACAATGTAATTTTTTGCTTGTACTTATGGGTGTACTTACATAACCTTCGTAATTCACGCACTATTGATATTTGTACAAGCTTGGGGACTGATTTTGATACTCAAAACATATCCAACAATTTTCTTTCGTTTTTTGCGTCTTGTAATATCCAAACCTTATTCATTTTAACTCACATTTATTTGTTTTTGACGTGTTTCTTTTGAGCAACGAGCTGCTCTTTATTTCCTAAATTTGCTCAACTGTCATGTCTAATTACAGTTACTAAGTACATTACATTGTACTCGGTTCCTATTCCAGTCATTAGTACCAAAAGATTTTATATGAAGCATGATGTATCTGCCCTGTAAATCTTAAAGAGAGCAGTGGATCCATGGGAGACCGGCTGGTCAAGGTCCCCCAAACGGTATTATTTCATATCGCGGTAATTTGTGTTAAAAGACATGCCACATAAATTAGACAGGAAAATGAATAAGATCAAAGCTTTACAACAAACAATAACCTATAGAAGTTGCAGTTAACGAACAAAGACAATTTTTTCTCACACTATTCTTTGCACTTAAAACGAGAAAATGTGCGAGCATAGTTGTTTGCATGGGAGGTAGTGTTCAGGTGTTCGCATCGCACAAAAGGTGCCGTTTTATACACTGTTTAATCAACCTCCCAGCTACTACTACATATATATGGCACTCCAAATGTGATCACGCGTGCGTTATAATGAACCTCCCATGAACTAAGACCCTAGAAGCTTTAGAAGTAGAACACATTTGTAGAAACCTTCCATAAAACGGTTAGATGTCGTATTTCTAATCTGCACACATTCTGAAAATCGTGCCATATTATAGTAACATCATTTAACCGATCGTACGTTTCCATCATTGTGCATGGGTTCTTCTCCAATTGAATCTGCTGGTCTATTATCACAATCACCTCTCAGTGCAATGTTTTTCCTGGCACATGTTAGCAGCATATCATTCATGTGGACAAGCCCAGCCTATGTCTTTGTATCTCTTTCTACCTTTTAATTCTAATTATTGATCGAACATCCTTCCCACATCCAGGTGTGCACAATTCACTAGCCGGGTGTACGTAATGACACAACTCTTAAAAACTCCTTGACACGTAACAAAAGTCCATCACCAAACATTTGCGTCGAGAGTGTTGACTTTTGAATCTCAAAATTTCAAGCTCGAGCCAAGTTAGCTGCCTCTCAATGTAGCTGTTCGTTTAATGTTGAACTCGTGATTATGTTCTATAAAAATGCATTAATGTTTCTTCTGAAAATTATATATGGTACCTATGTGCCTCGTCTCTCTTGTTCTATCCAGTAAAACATACTAAACCCTACAGCTACTGCGATGAGCTATTTTATACCACATAACACTATATTACACAACATTCTCAATTAGCTTATTCAGTGCCTGGAGACCATATTTTCATTACTTAAATCTAGATTGTTTTATCAATATACTAGCGTACTCAATATTTTTAGTCCTGGGCAAGACGTTAAACTGCATCCAGTCCTTAGGCTCTAGTCTCAAAGTTCTTAAGCATTTCAGGAGATTAAATCTTCTTGTCTTGGTCACGACCACAGCTGGTCCTAGCTAGGGATAGAATTTCTATCAAAAGCCTCGTCTGTAGTAAATGAGGATTTAAAGAGGCGATATCTTCACCTATTTCCCGGTCGTTTTGTTCTCTCCACTACGATTGATAAGGTGCAGAGACCAAACCGTTGTTTCCTGATTAGTTCATCTGGTACTATAATCACCCAGTTCAGTACTCATTTTGACAGGATCAGCTTGGCAATTTTGTGATCTGTGCATTCCTACTGGCACTAGTCAAAGCCTTCTAGCATTTCTCTCAAAGGATCCTCTGATCAACTATTATGTACCATTATATACCATTATAGACTACTATATATTATCATATACTATTATATGCTATCATATGCTATTTTATACTATTAAAAAGACATGTAATACCATAATACGTAGTTTGTCTCTACTGATGATTCCAGTGGGCAGCTCCTTGGGCACAATATTTTTAGTCAAAGCGCGTCTAAAGTGATTTTACTACCCTTAGTACGTTTATGTTGGGGAAAGTTGGGAGAAAATGAGCTTTTTTTAAGTACGTAAAAGGACTGCAACAGAACTGAAAAGACACGAAACAAGAAGAATAATGGCATAAAGCTTAGTAGTAAATAATGGAATTGTTGAGACAAACCATCTCGAAAAAATAACGATGATTGATAGCTGCAAAGACATTCTCAGTGTCCATAGATGCAAAAGAGACTTCTTGATGTTTTTGCACACCAGTTTTTATTAGCTGTACCAATTAATTGGCATCTGTAGGAAAAATATTCCTATCATTGGTCAAACTTTTCTTTTGCAGTATTGATCATTAGGTCCATACCCCAAACCACCTTTCTTTATATCATGTGACTGGTAATTTGCTCTAAAAGATTTTCTGCTTAGCACAGAAGCATATAATTGATACACTGTGGCAGATTTTGTAAAATGTTTGCTATCGATACTTTCAAGCACAGACAGCATTCTGCTGAAAAGCCTTGGATATGTTATGTGCCATTTATTGTATTCAAAGCAACAGTTGCTCTCCCAGCACCTTTCCACTCGACAACTCGATTCTATAACTATGTCGTCTCCTTTAGTCCTACTTCTATTAAACTTCAACCCCTATTAAACTGATGTTGATTTGCATTTCAATTTAACCACTATGATAACCCTTAACTAGCTCTTATCTAGTAATGGTCTTTTGACACTCTAATGAGCAATTGCGTCAAAAGGCACACACTCTTGTTGGCTTTTGCTTCTATCTGCATTTGCTCTCTTGTTTGTTTCTGTTGCGTCCTATTGGTTTGATAATCTTGCTTGGAATGAAATGATAAAACTCCTTATCAATAAGGTTTATAAGGTTTTAAAGAAGAATTTTGTTGCATCTCTCTGATGTTCAAGCAAAGCCGAATGTCGAAAGGAGAAATTCTTCGTTTGAAATTTTTTACAGGACAGAAATGCAACACACAACGCTCGTTGTATTGCTTGCTTTCGCTCCTTATATTCTTAGAACGTATTCTGTTATTTTCTGTTCTCACCAATTTAGTACCTAATCTCCAAAACAATAAACGCTCAAACTTATTTGGTCTCTAATTCCGAAACAAACAGATAAAACAGCATAAATAATCTGTTATGTTTACCAGGCATTGTGCTTTTGTGATATCTGACTTATGTCTACGACAACAAAAGACGTGGCTGAGCAATTGGAACAAAATTTACTCAGCTTTAATATTAAAGTAGACTTCTGAAGTTTGCAATCACTAAAAGCGATAAAGCACAGTCATATAACACATACTGTACTAAAATGGACAACAAATTGAATATAAAAACGTTTTTCCTTCATGGTTTGGTTTTTCTAATTTTCCTGGTGGAGCATTAATGAGAACAATATTTGTAGGAACAAGACAAGAGTTAATTATTTGAATTTTAAGCATATTGTAATTTTTATCCGCATGTCTTTGCCGGAAAACAGAGTAATTCCACTGGTAAACATTATCATATTCAAACCTGTAATGATATCCTATTATTTCTAATTATTAAGTTGATTTCGTGTGTGTATATGGAATCAGTTGTCTCAAAAAAGCCTCATTAGCACGGCTTTCGTGTTATTAGCTACTAAGTCTACCCTCGTTATTATTAGTTGGACAAAAGAATTTTATGTTAAAAGTCTTCTCCCATAAAGCCGACAATGTTAAGAGTTACCTCATACTGTCTTATTGGAATTTTCAATAACGTTCCTCGGTAATTACTTGAAAATGGAAACAATCTTTAGCCAATTTTTGGCTGTCACAGCTGCTTACAGTCTTTGCCACAAACATACACTTGGCATAGTCAAAAAGGCTTATCCTTGTGCAATTTTCTGTTTACAGTTTATAAACATTATTCTTTTTGGAGTAATAGCGTTTACAAGAACGAAGCTGTAAGGAATTAGTTTAATGTATAAATTTAAAAATACGTTAATGGCACAGGAAAGTAAATGTTTCATCTATTGAAAGAAAACGACATGTCATTGTGGAGTGAAACATTATTTCCATATAAGCATACGATTGGCATGTCGCAAGGTGAGAAATATATTCCTCAACTCATAGCTAAATCTTAATCAACTTCATTGAAAATAAATTCATTAATTTTCTATGATAAAGATTGTTTGTTCGAGGTATTTACGTGATTCAGTATTTTCCTATAATTACAGCTAACCTAACTCACTCCGAGTAGCTATGTTCACCATCCACCACATAATCGGTCTATAAAAATCAGAATTTTAATCTTCAAACCTTGAAAGTTTACTCTCAATTACCTTCAACCAAAAAATATGAAATAGCAGATGTTTCAGCTGTGTTTCTTATCGTCTGTTTATTATTTTGCTTACAGGTAGATTTCAAATTTAAGTGCGTATATCAGATACCATTACATTTTGTTTAAAGCTCGCAATCATAAACTTAATAAAACTTGAAATATAAAAGTTTATTAGAAATAGAAAACATTATTTCATTTCATGATGATGGTAAAATAGTGTAAAAGAGGTAACTACGGTGTATCGTACATAGACAGACACTTTAGTCCAGGTACAGTATCTTGTTTGTTTATATCTCAGGAGACGAAAATAGGAGAAGATAGTCGACAAACGTCGTAGATAACAGCAATATTTCTTTTCTGATAACTTCTACCTTATTTCTTATAAACGTGATTGCCATTCTTATTCCTTGAACAATTTTATGATTTCTTCCTCAATAGCACTGGCATTTATTGTAACAGTCATTAAAGTATAAAACGCAAAGTGAACTACGGCTGCTGCGCGGAGAATCTAAAGCCATTTTTTCTTCTTTTCAAAATTGCAAAAGCGCTTCCAATATTTCTGGTCACGCCCATAATATTTAATGATATATTCTTACAATCTGAGATGCTGAGTCTTGCTGTATTTTCAAATCAAAAAGAATGTTGCTCATTCTGGAAACTCTTTTGCCATGATATTTTGCTCCATAATCCTTTGCCTAATCTTTTCACGTGATGTAAAGATGGTCGAAAAGACCTCGCTCTGCAACACCCTTGATTGCATATGCCATATTGTAAGTAGATCATTACAAGAAATAATTCAGAAGCTAAAAATAATTTATCGGTTGTATGCATCCTTTCATTCTTTGGCTTATCACTCTTCAGTGGCTGAGATATATTTGATTTTTAGTTTACCTGTCTTTTTATTAAGCTTGTTACAAAACAATTATTACACGCTTTCAGGGAATCCTTACACCAAATACACGTTTGAAATACGTTATGAAACGTTATGATTTTATATGGTTTGGAATGTACATAGAGTTCTGTTTTAGTCAATATCATTTGTATTTGCATATACTTTGCATTCGTCTTATGTCGCTATATGACTATGTAGCTTATAGAAAAGATGTATTGCTTATACATGTCATTTTATGAATTTTTATATATGTTTTATGCTTGAGTTTTGGCTTTGAGTTTGGGTTTGAGTCTGAAGTTGCATTTCGAGCCCTATTGTGGCAATTCTCTTTATATATTAAACTGCATTATTGTGTCTTCTGAGATAACTTTTAGAAAACTCTGGCACAAACGAAAGCGAAAGCCGGAGCACAAATATAATATATTTACAGAAGTGTATTGGAGTCCGTCTACATTAAAGCAAGAAAACCAGTACTCTGTAGACAGGAAGAGTTGTTTTTTCACTTGGACTCTTCCAATGTTTTGTTTCTTCATTTTCTCTTTCTTTGTTTCCTTTTTTGTCTAGGATTGGCTAGTTTCGATACATGTTTCGTATAAAAAGGTTGCCGTATACATATACGTTTCTTTTTGATGATTCATACCCTGAAGAGTGTCAGACGAAAAAAGCTTTTAAGCATGTTTCAGCGCAATGTCGCAAATTTTTAAGTTTTTTACCACAAAAAGATCTCTACAAGTCTACCATTTGTCCTTGCATCAATTATTGTATCTCTTCCTCATGATGCGCCAATTGCTCTCGCTTCTACAATGACCTCCATGGGTATTGTGCATCTGGGCTGTCTTGACCAGTGTCATCTTCAAAAACATTTCAATGATTTACTTGACGTGCAGTTAACTCTCCTTGGCATACAGTGAAGTCTCTGCATTGCCTTAAAAGACTGTAAGGAAACAGCTCTTTCCCCTTCAGTTCTCTGCTCCAAAATTTGCTTCAACAGCTGTGGTTTCCTCTTGAACACGACCTAAAATCCTTTAAGTCTAGTGTTTAAGTTTATCTGCCTTTAACATAACCACTATTATAAGATTCAAAGAGCTCTTATTTTGTTGTGATCATTCGACTTTGTAACTAGCGATAAAGAATGAAATCAAACGTCTGGGAAATTATATGATCTTAACGTATATCAATACTAGCCTTAGGGCATGTAATTGCTTGTAGAACGCATTTAATCCAGTTAACCACTAAATGCTACATCTTTGTATTGCAAAGTATGTAGTAGTTTATATTATGCAGTGCTAAGTTATATTATATGATGTCGTTTTACGCTATGTCGGGTCATTTTATATCATTTTGTTACATTATCTTATTTCATCTTATCTTACCTTATCGAAAGTTACGTTGTGTTATGTCTATTTTATGGTAAGTCATGCCAGTACTTTGTGTTTATTTAAATTGTATAAATTCAGTATAATAAAAATTGGTTCATATCTTCTCTAATGTCCTTTGTTTTTCCTATTGCAGTTGATTATCAATACTTTCTTGGTCCCTATGATATGCATGCCGGTGGAATACCAGGTAATTATTAAAATCAGCTTGCATTCAGGTATAACAGCATAAATAACATTTATCTTATGCTTTATGTTATATCTGAAGAAAAAATTCTAAAATTTCTAAAAGAGTATTTTGATCTTTACCTTTTGTTTAAAAAATATGGAATAGAATGTCCTGTTCCCCATTTTGCTTACTGTGTATTTTCTAAGCTTACCACATATTCGGTGTCTTAAAGTTACACTTTTTAACTTCAGGCTTACAATAAGCATAACTTTAGAATGTATTAGTTTCAGGAATAGACCGAAATACGCGGACGGTTGTTAAGGCAGGACAAAATTAAGGTTCAAACGTTTGAGAAACCACAGGTACAAACGTATCTGCTTATTTTTGCTGTTACCTAACTCCTTACCTCATTACAATTGACAAGGAGCTACTAGATAGTATACAAAATTTTTTACCTGATGTATAACGGATTAATCTTTGTTTTAAAAGCAGTTTTCTTCTAGCAATACAGTATCTAGGTAATACACACTTTATTTTCGCATTTCGTTTTTTCATAAACCGCAATTTTGCTAATAATGGTGTTTTTAAGCACTTTTTGCTTTTACCTAGGGTCCTGAAAGTTCTCTTCCATGTATTTAATTGTCATACAGATTGTATACTTACATCCAGGAGAATCGACGATAAGGTTATGCATCAGCTCATTGCTTATCTCTTTTCCTTTCTCTTAAATTTGTTATTAGCGAACACAAAATTGAGATAAAAACATGAACATTCTCTTGCAAGGTTGTAGCTCAACATACTAGATCCAGGTATGAGAAACGGATCAGATTATTCTCCACGGTCACTAGATCAGTCTGAAATCACAATCATGAATAAACGCTCTTTATAAACGCTATCGGTGTCATTAGTCTTCAAATGGCCAAAGTGCTTTTAGATACGTTTGACTACGAGAGAATTTTTACATCAAGGAATAGGACCTTGCCCATGGCCTCTTGGCTACATTGGGTGGAAAATATGAATCGAATTGAGCTTAGTGACGCAAAATACATTAGTCCCTACTTGCCAAGATGTAACTGTAAGCTTCTTGAATAATTAGCTTATGCCTAAACATCTAGTACTATTAATCATTAAAGCATTTTAGTAATTAACTACAAACAATGTACAGGGTATGTTGACGTAGTAATTTGGCCTCGCGGGATATTTTATTCTTGCTGCAAGAATGAACTTCACCACACTATCAATAGCTGACCAACAGGACTGTATCCCCTACAACGTATGCAGATACAGAAATGTTTTTATGTTGTATGAACAATTTTGTAAGAACACGTAAGAAAATGGTTTGTTACTCGTTGAATTCAGTCACGTAACTTCTGAAATGCAATATTTAATTGAAGAGATTGTGAGACATTACTGTTATGATTGTTATCTAAATTGATTAAGTTGAGACTTATGAGATTGAGAAAATGTGCCATTAAAATAGAAGGAAGATTAAAGGAAAACCTGTCCTTCTTTTACGTTATGCCCTCATTCCTATTGCAAAGAGTTGTTTGGTTTGATTACTTCTTATTAACTCACACAGAAGAAATATATGTGCGATATATAACTGGTAGTAATTTGAATCATGCTTACGGCGAGTGAGAAAAATAATTTTATATAGACTATGTGGAAAAACGTTTCTACCCTCTTTGGAGTATTCAGTCAGCAGTTCTCCACACACGAAACTCTTTCTACAATATTCTCACTCGTTATAGTTTCCTAATTGACTATTGGAAAGTAAAGGTTCTTTTTCTTCTGTATATAATCACTAACGACAATGATACTAGTATCGGTCAAGGTGAGCAACATTGTAATTACACTTCTTGTGGCCAACATGTAACTTTTTCTTATGTTGTACACATGTTGACCATCTGGTAATTGTGACACTTCTAGCTTTAAAATCTTTTGAAATGCAAAAGTCGCGCATGCAAGTGTTATACTTTATGACATCTAAGTTCTGTTTATGGTCTTTACTGAATAGGAGTGATTGAGAAAATTAGCAATATTTTGTACATTTCCAATGGACTGTGAGGTTATTTTCCTCATTATTGCCATTTCAGATCAAACGATGACAATAATAAACGTCAATTTTAATAAGTGGCTTTCTTTGGCTGTCATCCAAATAAATGCCGTGATGTTGGCAATTGCTTGATCAACAGAATTAAATTATTAAGGAATCGTTAATTGTTTACTAGGCTACATTTCGTGATCAAAAATAAGTTGTATTTCGTGATTTGGCAAAAGCAATTAAAACTCACAACTGTATCACGAAAGTAACAGATGCACAGGAGAACTTAATTGACACTAACAAAGTATGTTTATTTTGCTGAGTGAAAATTGGTTTCGTGATCTTTAGCAATTACGTAGCTACAAGAGACTTCCACGAAGGTAAAAACAAACTCGATGAGAAACTAATTAAAATAAATATTAGCAAAACTACACGTTTCCGGAGTGCGAATCACCAGAGGAAGTCATTAGATTGCTGTAATATACCGAATAGAAAATGAAGGAAATTGAGATTTTAATTCCGTGACTAGAAGTAAAAAAATCTTTGAAGAAAAACTTTGTAGGAATGACGTCCTAAATTTGAAAATGGCCATGAGGAACATTTAAGAAAGACATAAAGTAGTAACAAAATATATAATGAGCGAAAGAATCGATGAAAACGACATGGAAGGCAAATGATGCAAATGAACCGAAAAGAAGAGAACATGTACCGATGGTTAACTCAAGACGATTCTTTGATTATTGTTGACGATTCTTTGATTATTGTTGACGATTATTTTATAATTGTTGACGGATATTTGATACTTGTTGACGATTCTTTGATAATTGTTGACGGTTATTTGATAATTGTTGACGGTTATTTCATAATTGTTGACGATTATTTGATAATTGTTGACGATTCTTTGATAATTGTTGACGGTTATTTGATAATTTTTAACGATACAACGTAGGAGTAAAAACATAATACTGTTACAGTCTAGGAAATAATTGTTAACTAATAGGCATCATATATAATGTAATCGGATTACAAGGGGATGACTGAACGAAAGCCAAGGGCTCTTGGTATTTACCGGTCCCACAAAGTCTGTATGCAAAAAGTTGTGTCAATCTCCTTAGTAACATGTACTTTATATTTCCGTACGTTTTAACACCAGACATTATATAATCCAAGACGCAGCCACCTTTAGTTTGTTTGTCGTTATTCCCATCATGTTTTCAGTCTTCTGCCTTTGTTTACGAACACATCCCAAACTACGTTTAAGTTATATGTCTAGCAATCTTATAGTTTTGTATATACGATAGAATAAGTTGTCTCTTACTTGTTTATACGTCTTTCACACATTGCTTGTATTTTAAAAATTTATTCTTAAACACACCAAATGAGATTGTGGGAATGGGAAGGGATTGAAAACCTGACCTGGCAATCACCTGTGCAGGGGGACAATAAGACGTACTTCCTCATTCCAATCTTAGTGCTCTTCCTGTAATTCATTTAGTTTAGTCATTGCTCATGTTGCTTTACTTGCTCCATCATAGATTGCTACACATTTTGGGATGCAATCTGTTTACGTACAACGTGCTAGTTCTGCAATTATTGACCGTCTTACTTGAATTATGGGGCATAATTTAAGGAAGATTTCAAGCAAAGAGTTTGTCTTTTAAAGTTTATCCTCAAGAAAGTGGACTGTCTTTCAATTCGGCAGTTCAATTTTTGAAATCTCTCCATGGATTCGTCAAATGTCAGGGTGTGAATTTGACTGGTATGAAGAAAGAAGAATACGCAAACATGCAGTCAAAGAGTACAAAACGTTACCTTGATAAAGAGAGTTCATCAGTCGGAACAGTACTTACAGCTAAAGAGCGTATCTATTTTGAGGTATTTTCAGTAGTCGTTGACAAATTGTCCTCCACTGTCCAACAGTTTATAGAGGCATACAACAACATTCAGGACAAATTTGGCTTTTATTCCATTTTAAAGGAGCTTAGCTATGATTGCTTTTAAAGATCAGCTAATAAAGTAATCAAGAACGTCATGATTTTAAAGAGTGCTTTCATTTTGAATTATTCCAAATTTTAAAACTTGTTAAAACTGTCAGTGGACAAGAGCAGAGAGGAACACAGTACCTATCTCAAAGTAGAGGCATGAAACTAAATATGGTGTAGCTTTTGAATCGGTTTAAATATACCGACAACTTTCCAAGTGTCTACATTGCACTTAATATCTATCTATCCACGACGGCATCAAACTGCAGATCGATCATTTAATAGTTTAAGAGACCGAGTCTGCTCTCTTTTACAAGTATTGAAAATGAAATTGTAAGAACACTGAACTTCAACGATTTCATTGATGTCTTTGCCATCAAAAAGTTCAAAAACGCACATTTTAATGATAATGAGAAGAATATCATTTATAATTACAGTTCACTTAAATTTTTTGCTTGTTTATTTGGAGCAGTAATCATTTTGATAAAAATGCCCTCTGGCTGATTTGGCTCTTCATTTGTTAGGGCTTAAAATTTAATAGATTGTCAGTAGTTGTTTGATGGAATCTTCTTCTCAAATAGTTTGAATGGTTCTAATACTTTTTAAAATTTTAATTTATACCGATAGATAGACAGACACCTTTAAAATGTGTAAGCAACAGTCCTCATTCCTCGTGAGTGAGGCAACAATTGTGCAAGTAAAGCTATAAATGTCTCTCCGCAGCAAAAGAAGTTTGCTTAGCTATTTAATCACATCACAACTAACAAACAAGGAGAAAGCCATACACTGGAACCTGGATCGTGTTCCAGCTTAATGCAGCCCCATTATCGTCGATTTAAGTAATTACTGACTGACTAGATTCGCCCTCAGATTTGCTATGGGGTTAGATTTAACGTTTTCAAAGCCCCGATAACATTTTCCATTGATTAATCATAGATTGTTAAGTATCTAACTGGCTTTCATTCTTTTTTCATAATATATTAGTTAAAGATCAACGTAAGGCACTATTAACTTCAGCTTTTCCTTGTTGCAAGAAATTAATCACTACATCGGTTTTGGATGGTACAGCATTTTAAAAAATCTGTCACGTCTGCATATAGTCACGTCAGCAAAGTATCCAATCTGAAATTGCTCGTGCACATAAACTAGGAGAAATGTGCAGAGTACTGTTATTTGTATAATCCATTTATAAAATTTTTCTGAAATAATTTTACACATTTTTTTGCACATCAGGACAGTGTGCGCACAAACAAACAATGTATTTGTGAGAGATAATTTCTACACCAGCAACAGTCTGGTTGCTTACAACTAACAAAAGCCTTTAAACATTTCAAAGGAAAGAATTAATTGCAATGTACTTTAGTGGTAGCATTTCTTTTCTATATTCTACTGTTTCATCAATGGCATGTAACGACAACATGAAATAGCACAGGCCACGATGCCAACTATTATTACACGTCTTATAGTAGAGCTACTGAAGTAACTTGAAAGTGAGAAACTTCAATTTATTTTCACTCTATACAATTTCTCGCGAAAATATTTACAATTGCAATAAATAAGAGGCAGAGTATTCGATGGGTATGCGGACGATCGTGAGTTTTATTCCCTTACATGTTCGTATCAAAGACTACAAGTAGTGTATATCTCTAATGCTTAAGAATTTAAATGTTATACTGATGATTTGTTACTGTAAATATTCATTAGGGATAGTTTTCCTTGCTGATGCCATATCACATCAATTTAAAATTGTATCCTTTATTTATACTTTAGGCATGACCTAAAATAGATATGTTAATTTTAAGGATGTTATATCCTGTGAGTAAATGGTGAAAAATTAAGGCATCAACAAAGAATCAACAAAGCTCAACAAAAGATTTTCGTAGCCTCAAACACCATTGTCCGCTAAATACATAAGGTACATGCAAAAGTGTATTAATCGTTTTACATGCACGAGGACACCATTTTGATTGAAATGATAAGAAGGAAATGAATACATGACTTGTATAATCCAAAACAGCTGAAGAATTTTTCCAACTTCTTTCTTCCTGAATCCAATTTGAACTTTTTTGTAGCAAACTTTTTACCAAAAGTAGCTGATTCTCGTCCCAGGATTTGGGATTTTTACTAGAAAGTTAGCTCTTTATGAGAGTGGGGTCACGTTACCTTTTCTCACCTATGGTATTTGGTTCCGGTAATGTGGGTTCGAACTCACAACCACTGGCTTTCAAAATGGTCGACTTATCCACTATAACACGGTGGCTCACCTAAGACCTTAATAACAGTACTAATCTACCATTAATCTATGCCCAACTATGCACCATGGCACTTCAGGTGACACTACATCATTTACTTTACCCAGGCTCTTTGCTTGCACGGTCAGAGGTCCCATTTGTTTATTGTTTTCTTGGATAACCACGGCCTCTTTTTCGAGTCAAAGCGTAGGGTTCATTCATTTTATTGGGTCCTTGATATCCGTTCTTATCAAGGTCACTCGGATGAATGACGAGTTTAATGAAGATTTTCTCTTAACCATAGCAGCAAGTTAAGCCAAATTTGGCCTCCACGAGGTTCAAAGGGTGAAAGATCGTCTGCCGCCATCGGAGCCTTGCCACTAGTCACTGTTGCGTTGACCACACATCTACAAGGTTGATCGAAAATGGAGAATAAAAGTGGTTTAATTAACAGGACATAAAGAATCATGCAATCTTTTCGTCACAAAAGCTCACGAGAGAAAATCTACTGCCCATGCCATGACCAAATATGATGAAAGCAAATTAACGTGAGCTTAAACAGAGAGTTGATAGATTGGCCTCAATACTAATTATTTCAATTTATTGCACAGCCACATCAGTATACCACGAGATTTTATGATGACTAGGACTCTTGCAAGCCTAATTACATTAGCTGATAGAATATCACAAGTTTAGCATTATCTGCTTTCATAGTCTCCTTGTAGTTCTCATTTCATTGATGTAGCGATGCACTTTTACACTTGCTTGTAACAAACATAGCACCAGTCACAGAATTGCATTCAAGCTATCGCACGTTATTGGTAGTATACATATACTCTAATCATTTCACTGACAGCAACATTTTTTGCATACTTTGACATTTGGATGGTTCAAGTTTAAAAGAATTTATTATTTCACTGATGTGCTTATCCTTGATTCTTTCTGTAATAAACACGTTTCTTTTGAAAGAGAGAACTCTGACCTCTGCACTTCAGCATTAGGTTGTCCTCATCTCTCGAACATAGTCAAAGGTCAAATTCTGTTACTGTTTAAAGTTTTGTACTCCTTAAGCAAGTCCTTATGTAAAGTACATGCTTCGTGCTTAAATACATTAAAGACAAAAACTGAAAATTAGAAAGTTTTGTTCATGAACTATCAGTTTTGCTTTAATATTAGTTATCCTGCAAATTCATCAACTGCAGGGGCCACGCATCCTAAACATACACCACGAGAAATTGTTTATATTAGCTTATTAAGATATTAGTTTATATCTATGCTTGTATTCTAAAACTTGCATTTAGCAACTCATTGTCGTATTTACTGGTAAAACCTTAGCACTGCTTGTTATTTTCAAGACATATCCAAAAACCCTTGTTTAAACAGAGTTCCCCAAAGATGTAATTTGCACTTGAGTATATTACAGTAGATCAGGACATACAATTCCACTTTCGTAAAAGTGGTACTCATTTCAATTAACAAATCTAACCTGACAATCTTTAAAATGGGTAAGTATTGTTCAGCTGCCACGTAATCACAAATTAATGTTGTCGCCATGTTTGCGTGCAAGAACTTTCGCGTGCAGAACATTCGTCCAAATAATTTGACTTGAAGGTCAAAGGCCGCCTAGAGCTTTATAACTATGCACGCTTTCCAACAGAAGCGTCTGACATCTCTGGAGATAACACTTAGGATGTATTTTTCTCTAACAAAACCAGCATGCCTTCTGATAAGAATAACCCTGAACTTTCACACACAGGGCACGGAGACAAAGGACAACATCAAAGCTGGTTGCTTAGTAGCTGGCATGGGGGTTTTTTTCTCCATCACAATAACTTGCTGGCCTATCACTACAACCCAAATGTTGTGTTGCGTTTATTGTTGTTTTATCATCTGATTAAGTGTATTTGTTTTGACTAAACAACGACTTAGGCACAATATTCATGCCTGATCAATGTTTTACTATAACCACCTTGTTTGATTGCTGTGACCTCCATAAAGAAGGTGTGGTATGTCAAATGTTGAGCAGGCATAAACACATGGCACTACAAGATAATTTTCACCAATGCCTCTTGTAACTTTCAATAGCAAAACGTAGGGAAAAACAAGAATATTCTTTTGTGGCATCCTAGGTAGAAGCGCACAGAAACAGTGAAATTTAATATTGTAGTAAAGAAATGGAAGATAGTGTGATGAAAATGGCCAAGTGATGTACAAAAGCGATGGACGACATATGGACATAGGAAACGACGGCAGTGCACCGTTATTGAGAATTAAAAGAAGCAGACCGAGGACATTTTGGAAAGATGTAATGAAATGCGATAAGTGGCAAATTGCAGTACAGAACAGAGTATGGAGCAGAAAGAGGCGAATAATAGACCAATGAGATGCATTTAGGTCGGATAGTTAGTCAGTCAGTTAGTTAATTAGTCAGTCAATCAGTACCTCACTCACTCACTCAGTTAGTCAGTCAGCCAGTCAGTTAGTTTGGTAGGTAGGTAAGTAGGTAGTTATGTATGTATGTATGTATGTATGTATGTATGTAGGTAGGTAGGTAGGTAGGTAGGACGTTAGTTAGTTAGTTAGTTAGTTAGTTAATTAGTTAGTTAGCTAGTTAGTTAGTTAATTAGTTAGTTAGTTAGTTTGTTAATTAATTAGTTAGTTAGTTAGTTAGTTAGTTAGTTAGTTAGTTAGATAGATAGATAGATAGATAGATAGATAGATAGATAGA
>JANTCA010007461.1:0-29042 GCA_024741275.1 Chironex yamaguchii
AGTAAACAAAAAGTTAGCCCTCCTAGGAGGGTGACCCTACCTCTAGGGTGACCCTACCTGACATGTAAATACAACTAAGAAAAACAATACAAAAACAATAGAGGAGGGTGACCCTACCTCCATGTAAACAGGGTCTTAAAATAGTCACATTACCACTGGCTATTGATGACTTATGATAGGAGACATGAAGCTATAGGTGAAGTGGCGAAGTGGGACAGATTTATCACTCAGTTTGTTTGGGCAGTAAAGTTGCAAATTTATTTTACTTTGTAGTCATATACTGGCGCCACGGCACAACAATTTTGTGAATCACTCAGTTTGATACCTCGGCTGAAAGAGTATATATATAATACCTTAACAGACACAGTGCTTTTTGTATATTTGTCAAGAGTGGGCATTACCACAATAGCTGCACTAAGTGGGAACCGACGGGGCTCGAACTTGCAACCCTTAGACTCAAAAGCCAACAGTCAAACCCCCGTGCCATTATATATATATATATACACGCAGTTTAATAGCTGACTGTTTTAGTTTTGATTCCTTGTTGATTTGTTTGCCTGTAATATTTGCCATCAATCTTAGGTATTTGATAATCCAGAGGACTATGAGAGGTTTGGAAGAAAAGAGGATTCGACTCACGGCAAAGATGCAATAGCGCGGATTAAGAGGTGAGTCATGGGAACCGTATGTGGTGAATTATAGTTGTGCGATTATCGTCATAGATTATCGTTAACTTAGTAGGTTGCTGGGAATTTCAGGGACTTTAGCAGTTGAATGGTATGCACCCTCCAATTGCTTGTAGTGTTATCGATACAGTATTTTTTCCTCCCTAGATGTCACCTTAACGACATGGAAAATGTTTATCCATTTGTACTTCTTGGTTTGCTGTACGTTACAACCGAACCTGATCCACAAACTGCGCTGATGGTCTTCCGTACGTTTGCTGCTTCACGTATCATCCACTCTATTGTGTACCTCAATGCTATTCGTCAACCGCTTAGGGGAATTACCTTTGGTGTCGGATTTGTAATGAATATTTATATGGGAGTAAAAATTATTATGAACGGAGTGTGGTAAATTTTGCAAGTATAGAACATACATGTCTTATACAGCCGAAACTATTGTTTTTCACATACTATATGATACGGTCTCAGAATAGATAGTTTGGACATCAATTTTGTTTCACTGAACTTTTTTTCTGACCAAGTCTCTTAAGGATTTATACAAATTTTATTAGGTTTTCGGAAGAATCCAACGTATAATCTTTTTCAAGAGTGGAGGGACCTGGATGCTCTAGTTCCCTCTTGCCTGTTTTGTTATGACAAAAATTTATTGTATCTGTATTTAACAATGACTGTAGCAAATTACATATGCTCTATCAACTGAACTGTCGAGCATGGAAAGTGTATTTGCCTTGAAAATTTGCGACATTGCGCTAGGAACATGCTTAATAGCTTTCTTGTTTCCCTGCTGTCAATCCTAGGGAGATTCTGCCATCTATTCATAACGATTGTGCACCTAATACGCAAAAAATCCTAGTAGTATATGATTTTCTGTGCCGATGTGAAACTCGGTATGTAGTTCGCACGTGACAGGATCAAACAACATGTTCCAGCCACTGTGTGCCAAGCATCAGTTCCTTCTAGAGAACAGCCATCTCGCGCTTGCAAAGCGAAAATGACTGCCAAAACATGCGATTCTTGCATATGCCAACATTTACTAGAAGAATTCAGAATGCGCCAAAATGTATAAGGACGAGAATTTTCGGACAACTGGCGCCCTTTCATCTAAGTGTATTGGAATCTGTCTACATTAAAACATTAAAACCAGTACTCTGTAGGCTGGAAGAGTTCGTTTTTTTACTTGGACTCTTTAAATAATGTTTTGTTTCTTTATTTTCTCTTTCTTTGTTTCCTTTCTTGTTTTGATTGGCTAGTTTTGCTACACGTTTCGTATATATAGGTTGCCATATACATATACTTTTCTTTCTGACGATTCATACTGTGAATAGTGTCAGACGAAAAAAGCTTTTAAGTATGCGCGATGTCGCAAATTTTCTAGGCGATGATAGTTATTTAATTGCTAAGTATCGCTAGTAACAATGAATCATAGTCTCACTGGCAACGGCGGTTATGAAGTCAATCAGAATTTAGCAGTTGTTTTTTAGTCAACTCGAGCCTTCTACTTTGAAGTTTTGGCACCGCCCTTGATACTGCAGTGAAATTTTTTAAGGATATTTCCGGCATATAGAGAGAGGGCGTTTTTGTGTAATAGACAGAAGTAAAGTTATGATTACGACAACTGGAGCTTCTAACCAGGGGCTTACGACTGCGATCTAAAGCCTTGTAAGCATAAACACCAATAGCCTAATAGAGACCCAAATTCACCTAAACACATGAGTGAAAGATTGGAATTGAATAATTGAGAGCCTTCTGGCATTTCCTGCATTGCATTTGAGCTCAGCAAAAGAGGCACCAGATTAGCAGTCGTGGGACGAGGTTGAAATATGATCATTCATGAGCCAATGAAATAATTTTGCGAAATTTATATAATGTCAAGGATAGCATCAATATCTTCCCATAAATACCATGTTTTCTTATTTTCGCAGCAGGTTTCCGCCATACTTTGTTGTTGTTTTGGAGGCTTTTTGAGCGCAGTAATTGTTTTTCTTGGAGGATTTTTGTTTACAAAACCGCGGACAGTCTCTTGTTTGGAATGCATCAAAGAGTACTTTCCTGTCGTTGTTGTAAAGTATATGTTCAATATCTTCAATGTTCTTATTGTTCTTTTAATTATACGTTTTCACACTTGACAGAATTTCAACGACGAATAAAATCAATTCATCTGTTATCATGAGAAAATCTGTTGTGAATTTCTGTTACCTTAAAAGCGGTTTATTCTCATCACGCCTCCAAACGCTGATCTGAATGAAATCGAGATCTTGTCTTTGTCATTTGTACTAAATTATCATAACAACAACTTCAATGTAAAATTAATTGCCCATTTTATTGATAAACACAATACCCTTTGATTTATGACATCTAATATTTGCTGGTTGCATTTCGCTAATTCATTGTTTCACCATCGCGAACTTTGCTCTTTGGCCTCTGATCTGCTACGACAGGAGCTTGCTGAATCATCATTACAGGATCGTGACCCTTCATTTATGATCTTTGATCTGGTCAATGTACAGATACTGAGTTGTGCAGACGTAACAAAATTGGTTGCTATTACAAGCACTGAGAAGGAAATATGTCCGAGCTCTCACTGGAAAATCCTGTATTTTCAAATTTTCTATTCTACTCGGGAGTAGTCCTGAGCAAGACAATTTTTATGAGTATATGGACATCAGCATGGCGTGTTTGCTCGTTGGTAAGTGCACGATTGACTCTTTTTATTGGTCTCCATATTTAGGGAGTCGAGAGTAACGTGCTTTCAAAATGTATTTGACTTGTGTTACTCTCATACACGGTATATTGGCGATCTAACACAGAGCAAGTCTGATGAAAATCACGACTTGACTCCACGTTAGCTTAGAAGTACAATTTTATACCCTTTTTATACCGCACCTTTTTATAATATTTTCATAACTTGTACACAATGGCGTACCTCAAGTGGTGTCAAGGTTGGCCCCTTCACTTTTTAAACCGTAGGTTAGTGCAATGGTAGTTTTGGCAAGGACAAGGATAGTTTTACCATTATTTACCACAGCAGTGTCTTTTCCTAAACTTGAATGAGATTACCACGTGATTTATAGATATAGCTTGCATGCTATTTAAGGTATATAGTCATTTTGATGGCAAGTACTAATTAAAAGCCTCTTCTGCAAGCACATCCTTGAATACGAGGCAATGTACACGCAAAGCAGTGTTTTTCGGCTCACACTATGAAAGCAGTACAACTCAAGATTAAAAGAAATGCACGACTTGCAGAGAAGTTTATTGTGTATAAGAGAACTGGGTCCGAAAAGACTCGAAAAGAACCACTCAGAATACAAATAGGAAACCTTGGCAACCTTACTGCTCTGTTATAGAAGACAAGGATCTAGTCGTGCGTGAGACTGACCGAGACAAAATTAGTGAAATCTGAGATGAAACGAGGCGGAGAAAATTTAGGGGAAAATGAGGGAAGCAAAATGACAAGCAAAGTTACAGTAGAGAAGATCTTTCGTCACAAATATCGTGTTTTGAACTGCAAATTTCTGGGGATTACCAACTCATTTTACCAGGCAACGTAAAGCTGCGTCACACTTGAAAATGATCACAATATAATTACAAAAGAAGTCCGTAATTGCTGAACTGTTTCTTGTATATGTTTATGTCAGTGTAATTCTGTTGAGTAAGGAATATCTGACAAGGATTATAGGACGAAAGTTCGCGGATTGGCTGTTTTCTTCTTAAAAAAAAAAATTTACATCTCGTTTGTTATACATGAGACCTTTGACGCTACCGTACTGTGATTTGAAGAGCTCGAACTTGAGTATCGTGGTTGGAATCCCACTCGATACGTCTCACATCACAGGCTGCGATCTCTCACACAAGGCAAAAGCTTTGGTTAGAGCCGTCAAAGGCCATTAAGGACATCCTGCTGCCGAAAGCTCATAACAAACTTTTCTGTGTAAAATAAATGTTTGGTGATACTCATTGCGTTACTATTTACAAATTTAGTGAATAGGTTTGATTTAATCCTTAGGTATTTGCTAGTCCAGAGGATTATGAGAGGTTTGGAAGAAGTGAAGACTCGACTGAAGGAAAAGAGACTATAGAGAGAATTAAAAGGTGATCAACAATTACTATGAAAAATACCATGTTATCTTCGTTCAATTCCTTCTTTTTCATAATTGTCATCGCTGCCGTCATCATCTTCATCCTCGTCCTCCTCATCCTCATCACCATTACCATCATCATCACTATTACCATTATCATTATTATCATCACCATTACTATTATCATCATCATTATCATCATCATCACCAACATTATCATCATCACCGTCATCATCGTCATTATCATCACTATTACCATCATCATCACCATTACCATTATTATCATCACGATTACCATTATCATCATCGTCATCATCATTATCATCAACATTGCCATTATCATCATGATCATCATGATCATCATGATCATCATCATCACTATTACCATCATTGAGTAGCTACGGCAGCAACAATTGCCGCTCTGCAAGGTTCATGGTCTCCACAAAGTCTATCATAAAGTTCTGTCTTCCAATTTTGTCGGCCATTCTTTTCAACTCTCAAAACATCAGTAATTATCACATTAATGTACGAATTATCATTAACAGTTGCATCATTCTTTTCAGCCATCTGCATGGCCAAATGACATCAACATTATCACAACATTGCGACCATCATCACTGATCACACCCTTCACCCTATCCCATCTCTTTTTCCTCTTTCTTCTTCTTCTTCTTCTCCGTCTCTTCCTAGATCACCGATCTTTCCCCCACGATTATCAATCGTTCATTAAGGAACTCGTCTTCAACCTCGCTTATACTCAAGTGCATACGTTTCTATAAGCTTAAGATAATATTTTGTACTTGTGAAATCCGGTTCCTTTCTATAACAATGCCTTTCAAAAGATCTTGTTCATTATTACCCTAATTCTATTATTACTGTAAATTTGCAAATTGTGTCTGTCATTGTAGTAGAGTGCAATCCATCAGCACAGTATTCAACTATTTAGTTGTTTGTCTTCTGTTTTGTATGTACTGTTTGACTTATAGACTTCCTCAGATCCCGCACTATTAGCGTAAAATTCATCAACTATACAGGGTAATTACTAATCTTCAATATTGGGTATGTTTTCTGCTATTTTTCTTCTTAAATGTCACGTTAATAACATAGGAAGTGATTATCCATTTACCCTTCTTGTTTCGCTTTATGTTTTAAGTAAGCCTGACCTACAAATTGCATTGTCATTCTTCCGAGCCTTTGCACTATCACGTATCTTGGCTATTATCGTTTTCAATGCACAATCGCTCACTTCCTTTTTCAAGAGAATTCATTCATACAGTTGTTTCCTTTTTTTGTCTTAGATGTCACGTTAACGACATGGAGAATGTTTATCCATTTGTTCTTCTTGGTTTGTTGTATGTCACTACCAAACCTGATCCACAAACTGCGCTGATGGTCTTCCGCATTTTTGCTGCTTCACGTATCATCCACTCCATTGTTTACGTCAATGCAATTCGTCAACCATGCAGAGTGATTGCTTTTGGGGTTGGATTTTGGGTTAATGTTTACATGGGATTAAAAGTAATCACTAACGGTGTTTGGTAGATTCTGCAATATATCCGAGCTCTTAAATGATGTTGCTTTATGCAAGTACTGTACCAGATATTTTTAACTAGCTGCTACATTTGCATTTAAGAAAACAAACTCAAAATATCAAATGAAGATCAGAAATTGATATTCTATTACCTAACAGGCCTCATCGGGGACAGAGGAAGGATGAATAAGAATAAAAGTCTGACTAAAACTTTGCTTTCCTGTGTAAAAAAGCCGTTCTTTTTCACAGATGAGGCTGCTCATACATTTCGTCTGTATCTATATGGCACGATTTTCCACTCGTGAGCTACAATGCTAATCTCTCAGCAAACAAAAAAGTCTATTGCTGCTGATAGAAGCCATCCCTGTCTGGTATACAATATGTTGAGCTTGGAAACTACAAATCCACATCAATTCACGAAAAAGACCATTGGGGAGAAGTGGTAACAAGTGCACGGTTTCAAAAATATCTCATATTGTAGTACATTCGTAAGACTGTAGTTCTACGTTTTGATTCTCCGAATATTTCCTTGAAAAAGATATTGATAAATTTCAATAATTATAATAGCATAAACAGGCAAAAATAAAGGACACGTATAAATTTCGACGTTTCGGTGTCATCATGACGCCATTGGCAAGAAAATGTTTTTACAAACTTGTGTGACTATATACAAGTAAAAATTTTCCTCTTTTATAACATGTTTAAACAAATAATACCTTTGCACGTACTGAGTCAGTTTGTACATTAATTGGGGGCTTCATTTGCGTATGCAAAGCATTTCCTTGATCAAACAATCAAATTTTGTGCTACACTTTGTGAGCACATGAAAACTTAATATAAAATTGTATGGGATCGATCCATCGTGCTTGGTTTGGTAATGTTTATAGATGGAGGAAGCTTTTCTTTTGTGACATTCTACACGTTCATTTTAAGTGCCCACGTGTGTATCCAACATATCCTGCATCGCACAGATTATATTTAAATTCATAAACAACACATTGTTGATCTACAATTATAAGAGCAGTTCGGAAAATGACAAAAATTGCTTTGAAGAATCGAAACGACACGTTTTCATTTCTACAATTTTCAGACTGTGAATTTTTAGTGGGATAAGCGAGATTCAAGTGTGGAAATCTTCTAACTAGAGTTGAGATAGAATTCAGTCGGTGGTTTTTACCTGTGAAACACAATCAGGCTTAAAATGCAACAGCAAGAAGAATATTTTAGCAACGCAAACATTATTAACAAAATGTTCCACGTCATCAAATTACGCCGTTTGTTTACGAACTTTAAATGAATTTGTTTTCTCTCTATTTTAATTATACGTTTCATCGTTTAATTATATACATCCCTTGTTTTGCGTTGTAATTAGTTTATTTTTTCGTAGACACTATCAATGCAATCTTCCCCGCACTTAGCTTAGATTTGGTTATCCTTGAAATTATTGTTAATTGAAAATCTTTGTGTATGAACATTGGTACATTAGAAACTTTTTTAGAAATTTAGAAATTTTGCTATTTTCATAAACTAATCCTTCATTTCGTTTAATGGTGGCCTTTTTCCCATTATAACAAAACTGAACTTAGGTGATTTATTGTCACAAATTTATCATGAATACCAAACTACGAGTCTCCAAAAATTGTAATGTAAGAACCATTCTGCATCTCTATTAAAATGTCATCAGAATGGAGACTTACCACGTCGGTTAGCGTGTTTCATATAACGATAAAGTGATGTTTGTGCCATGTTTAAAATTAACATGATGTTGGTTACGTTGACGTCCTGAAAGAGCAGAGGATTGTGATAAAGATGTTATTTGGTTTAAGGAATAATGATAAATACACCCACTTACTGAAATACGATTATACCTTTATAGCTTTCAATTTGACAGTGGTGTTTATATCGGATGGTGTTAAAACAGAAGATTCCCGTTAACTGTTTGAGTGTAATTGAATTCTTTTTGGTGGACTTTGTTCCAAGATTAGCTTAGTTTGAAACAGTATGCGCATTTCAAGTAGCGTTGGACACACAACTGAGACAAAAGAGATGCAATGTTGTGCAGATGTTTTCAGAAGTAAGCGTATTATCTCACGCTACCGTAAACATAGATGTAGGCCAATTGTTCAACGTAGTCTTGACGTCAACGCTCGACTGCTTTATTTTTTGTGAACTCTGACTTATTTTCAACGTACTTTTACGTTGTTATAATTTCTAGTGTACGGCGGTTTCGCTTTCCGCTCGGTACAGTTCCTTGCATGATGATCTTTGACAAGGCCACTACGTCTCATAATGTGACCATAATAAAGACGTTTTCTTTGTACCACAACAGTGAGGAGATCATCAAATTGAGCGATTGCTTGTGACATCGCTGTTAAAAGGCTAAAATAAACGATAAGTTTAATTGGGCCAATTAGTTGTAAGAAAAAAACAACTTATCATGTAAACAGTAATGATGTACAGTTTTTTAAAATTTGGACATTTTCAACTTTTAACAACTAGTTGTAAGATTTTTTCTGTTCAAATTAACAGAATAATGAATGAGCCTATTGTTTTGCTTGGCGCCTTCTAGAAACAGCGGGAAAAAAACTGAGTTTAGATTAATTTCATAGAGGTGAAAAAGTAGTGGAACGAAAGCATGGCTAGTAAAGCAGGAAAGGAAGAGAAAACTGAACGATTTATCGAGGAATGGAAGCAGATCCTGTGTTTGTGGGATGTTAGCTCAAATGAATACAGGGACATAAATGTGTTTTGCTTGCGAATTGAACACTCCACCAACCCAAGAAGTTAGTCGAATGTTTCGTTATCCATTCGTAGTAAATATTTTAACTCCGTTGGGTGTTCCCTCCAAAAACCATTCAAAAGTGCTTCAAAGGCACCGTGCTTTTGCCGTTTCAAGAGCCATAGCTTAACACATGCTACTCTCTTTTTCCGTTTTGTAGCTTGTCTTTTCTCTTCTGACACGATTTCTGCTGCTGCTATGATAATTACTGCGATAGAAGATGCACGCGTTCTTTCTTTGGCGTCCATTACGCAAATGAGTGTTCTTTTTAAAAAAACTTATGATTTTAAACTTAACAAGTAAACAGGTGTGCATGACTTGCAACTAAACTTGTAAGGGTTTTTTTGTAACGAATTCGTCCAATAAAACGTACCGTGTATTTTAGCCTTAACGTCATTGTCTGTCACATGTTTGGTGTATGAGATACGAAGGAGTCGTGTAGCACTTCACCATCGTCCAAATGCGATGTTGGTGGTCAGCTGTCGATGTTTACGTTTTGCAGCCGTAGAGGAAAATTGACAGCACCAAAGGAAGCAGTAATCTCAGTTTTGATAAGAAGTTGATGCCAGGGCTAGTCTAAAGTGTTCTCAAATGCATAAGAGCTGTAGTACTTTGAGCAACCTGCACCAGCGCTTCGGGTTTTGATCCTTCATCTGATACATTGATCTTAGATACCTGAACTGTGTGACCACCGTTTGGAGTTCCTTTTCCTAAAACTGTCTGCAATTCGAAGTACAAAATTCCATTGTAGTTGTCAGTTTGCACTAAACTGTTACCACTACAAAGCAAGTAATGCAATATAAAGATACAAACCCATCACCTTTTTGGAAAAAAGGCACGTTTTTAAATTCTGGAGCCACAAGCCATGTGACTGTAGCTTTGCTGATCGCACATTCGCGAACGGATTGTTGTCTCCTTCTAGGAGGTTGGTGAGGCTGCAGCTTTAGTTTTCGTAAAACAATAACCCTGCAGCTCCGCACTTGTGAATCGCTATAATATGAACCTCGGACACAATGGAAACGATGAAAATGAGCTGGCTGTGATTGTTTGTAATGAAAGCAAATAGACGAAAATTGTTGTTATGTTGTAAACGCAAAAGATAACGCATTGTAAAATGCTTGTTACCTTTCATTTTGCTGCTCAGAAATAACACCATGGCTGTAAAGGTTGCTACACCGGGGAAGATTTATGCTATAGACGTAAAAAGGGTAGGATCTAATGTTTGGGATTAGTCAGACACGTAACCATGTGTGCCCAAACTTTATGGAAATTAAGGCAAATAAAAACCCATATCTAAAATGATTGTTGCACACAAATTGAAATTGAGCTTCTTGCAATACAGAAAAGTTTATAATTAAATTTACATGTCAACAGGACAACAATAAACGTACTAAAAAATCAAGACGATCAACAAATCTTGTTTCAGCTAGAACTCGACGGTTTGAAAATTAAACTTGTCTTGTTTATGTTTTGACTTAATTTTCGATAGTCATTTTTATTGTTTTCTTGGCTCTCAATTGCCCGGAATACGTCCCAGTACCCTGTAGGTTCGGGTAACGTGGCTCCCAGGATACATGACTTATATTCCCTACTTAAGAGTACGGTTCTTGAAAACTTTGAGCTTTCATAAGGATAAAAACGGTGTTTTTTCAAGCTTCGCTTAGTAATTTGCAAATATCATTTGGTCACACGAAATTATTGAAATCGCCAATACTTTATAAGCAGTGAAAATGTTGTAGAATCATTTCCAGCTATGAGTTTTCAACAGAAACCTTAGCCTTCGTGTCACACAATCGCACCTATAAAGGTAAGCATGGCTCCTACTTGCAAATGGAAGCTATACCTCTTAGTTAAACTATTTTAGAACATAGATACATTCTCATACGTTTCTGCTTTTGTATACATTCCTGTATATCACGATTTGCTTTGTTGTTGCTTTGTAGATCATATCAAGTTTCACTGTTCGGTTTATGTATAAAAAGAATTAATAAAAGTGGAACAAAAGAAAGGCATGCAATTGGGCCCGTTTAGAACAATCTATAGACCATAACAAAGTAACTATCGCATGTCTGATACTGTAACCCATTATCGACCGAAGCTTGAGCTCGCACGAAAGCTATTCTGCCTGTGTTGATCTTTAAACGTGCAACAAAAATTCCACAAAAAATGTCACCTCTGTCTTTAAACGACCCCGTATTTTCTAACTTCCTCTTCTATTCTGGTGTTGTTCTTATCAAGACTCTTCTTATGAGCATCTGGACATCAAAATGGAGACTTGCTACTTCGGTAAGTGTGTTGTCTTTTATGACAAAACGATTTTAGTTCAGTGTTTAAAGTCAACTTGTGCGTTGATTACTTACAGAGAGTGGAGAATTGTGTTAAATACAGAACATATTTTCAGAACATAAGGAATAATGATTATTTGTACCTATTTATTGATTTAAATTCATAAACAATCCATGACTGTGTACATCTTTGCTTGTCCTGGAGCCTCAACATTTGTATCTTCGTCCACGACAATTGTGATAATTGTGTCCTCCGGGATCCGTCCTAGGCCCCACTCCCTTTCCTCTATTTATTAACTAAACTACCCTGATGGCTCGCATTTGTACTTTTGCGTAAGCAAATCTAATAACTGATGGTTTTGAGATGGTCGCTCAACTTGAGTATGTCAACAGATCTGTTGTTGAATGGATTTAAAAGTGACTTTAAGTCTGACCCACATCTTCCAAAAGACATTCTTCCGAAAGTCAGTTGCAATCTCACTGAAGACGGCTTTGAAAGGGCCACACCTACCACGCCTTTTCCTTTCTCGCGCTGAATGAACTTTGTTTTCTACTTTAATATTGCTCCGCATCACCCCTGATTTCTATATGTATATGAATTGACTCTGTTTAGAGGAGTTTTCCTGTCTAGTGGCATCTATAAATCCTGACAAACTGTTTGAGCTGCCATCAAACTCTCATGAGTAAGCATTCTAAAAGTGTTGTAAAACACCGTACACCGTACTTTCTCTTCAATTTTTTTTGACTCTGAAATTCATACAGTATAATACTCATCCGTCTTAGTTTTACTACTGTTACTACCCTTGAAAGTCTCTAACTTTTTTAGTAATATTTGACGCTAAAATTTGTCAAAAAATGTGGGCATCCCTTCTATTTGTGGTGCTTATTCCTTCCCCCACCCTTTCAGACAAAACGTGCCCAGTTATATTGAAACTTCAGCATTAGATTTCTCACGTAACTCTCGGGGTCCAATCCCTTACCTCTCAGCTTTAGAACAGATGCTGTTCCGCACCATTTCGAGTCCTGTCGAGCCTCGTACCCATCCACCAATAGTTCCATTGCTCACTGATATGCAGGCTCTGGTACCATTGGCATTTTAGGCCTCGGGCTCACAAATGCTTTCCACCCTGTTCCTTTTTCACGTCTCATTTTTCACATCTAAATTTTCATCGTTACCTGATGACATGTTTTTAGTACTTTTGGTAAGCGGGTGGATGACCCGGCCACTGAAAGGCACTTCTTGCTGTAGGATGCCTCCAACTTAAATCTGCATTGAGTCTTACAGCTATACTGCAGTTGCCTAAAGTCCATTGGAATTAAAACATCTAGCGAAGAGAATGGACTGCATCCATCGCAAGGAATTTGCAGAGAAAAATCATCCATCCACGAATAAGCATCAAATAGTAATTGCAAATATAAGGGACCATGTTTGTTATTGATAGCATTAATAGGGTCGTTCATCGTTTGCAGGAGGAGGACATGTTGAATTTGTATGTAAACAGGACATTTCCTCAGCAGTGAAAGCAACATTAGGACCAATTAATCATCCCAGCATGAAGAAAATTCCCGATTTTACTTGTAGTACACCACCTGCAGAGAAAAACTAAATGAAATGTGCTAAAGAAGAGTGATTATATTAATCCACTTAGTCTATTGGTAAATATCTAGAACAAGCTCAGGTGTCTGAATTTCAATAATTTTGAATCATTGTATTTGTTGGGTGTATTTGCATTGATGTTTTGTTACCGTCGCTGCATAATTTTTTATTCTGTGGTAGGGATCAAAGTGTTGAATTAGGTGATATATCTTAAATAAATATTTACATATTTTTAATCTTTTGTAGACGTTTGATAATCCTGAAGATAAGACACTTGGGGATGGACAAGAAACTTCTCAAGGAAGAGAAATGGTTGACAGGATAAGAAGGTAAGTCGGACATAATTTGTTTTGCGGATGAGCCTAATGATTGATAATAATGATTCTGAGGATAATAATTAACACCATGATGTTAAACACAGTTATACGTACAAATATGAGGAAAGTGTTGTTTATAATGATGGTGGTTGTTGCTGATGATTGATAATGTATTATATAATTCGTGATGATAGCAAATACTGTTTTCATTTTGATTTTCACAAGAACTGAAACAGCTTGCTCTTTTTAAAATGCCATCTTGGGTATAGCAAGTAGTTATCCATTTCTTAGTCTGGTGTATACTACACACTATCCACAAACCGTACATCTCCCTTGCCTTTGCTCCATCACGTATCTTTAACATACAGTAAACTCCCTGTATTCGAACCTCCAACGGAAGTTGAAAATTGGCTCGAATAACAGAGAGTTCGAATAACTGAAATTTAGCTACTTAAAGATTTAGAATTTGCATATTTCACAAAGTAAGGTGTGGATAAGAAAGAGTTCGCGTTTAAAACAAACATGATGCTAATTTTTTTCAATCAGTTACTGCGAACACAATAAATGTAAATATAAGTGAAAATAAGGGAATGAGAATCCCTTGCAAATTAGATTTCACTGGGAACTGTGAAATGGCTAACCTTTTAAAGAGATTATTTGTATCTTTGGTTTTTAATGAGAGAATACATTGTTTACATTTTCAATTGCATGATTTTTTACTCCTATAGGAATTGAGATTTCGCGAAAAATTCTAATAACTGAGGGATATTTTTGTCCAAGATAGCAAAAAATAACATCGAATAAAGGAAATCTCGAATGAGTGAAGGTTCGAATAACTAAAGGAAATTATTAGTGTTTGTTAAGGAGAAACCAAGGAAAATAAAACATACTTCGAATAAGTAGTAATTTTATATAACTGCCGGTTCGATTAACCGGGAGTCTACTGTAATTGTTTACACTTCAGCGTCCCTGCTTTTCAAGAGTATTCGCACAGATATTTTCTAATTTTCCTCCCTAGATGTCATCTTAACGACATGGAGAATGTTTATCCATTTGTTCTTCTTGGTTTGTTGTATGTAACTACCAAACCTGATCCACAAACTGCGCTGATGGTCTTCCGCACCTTTGCTGCTGCGCGTATTACTCACACTATCGTTTATATCAACGGAATTCGTCAACCGTGTAGAGTCCTTGCTTTTAGCGTTGGATTTGTAATCAATATTTACATGGCAGTTAAGGTGATAATGCATGGAGTTTGGTAAACATCGATGATGCTTGAATCAAGGCTTCTCTGCTGAATGAAAGTAGAAGTGTTCAAACACCGACCTAAATCTCTGATGTTATACTTTATCAACATTACTTTACTAACTGCACGGTCTATTTAGTTAAGGATGCTATTGCAGTAAATTGTTATTTTCTGTCAATAGTTGTTTTTAGGCACACTGCGCTTCAATAATCATCGATGCGTGTAGACTTCCTTTCATTACAGGTAAGCAGGGGTATATACCTTCTACGTAGAATCGAAAACAGATAATCATTAACTGATTTAGTCTTTCTTCCATGATATGTAACCAAGTATCTGGAAGTTCTTTGTAAGCTCATATTATTATTCCCTTTTTATAATTATAATTAAATCGATTACCTCGCATGTAGACTTGATGTTGTACGACTAGAATAGAAATTACTGTCTTTGTCACCTCTTACTTAAGAAGTAAAGAGAACTTGCAAAGAAATGTGGCAATAACTTACTTATAATACATGCTCCCTAGAAAAATTTATTGCAGAATCCATCTGTAGAAACTCCTAGGTAATAATCAATACTACTAATTACTATTATATATTACACGATCCACTCATCGAAGATGGGTTCTCAGAGGATACGTTACCCTTCAAATTGACCATAACAGGCAATGACTTGATGTTGCTGTCAGCGAATCTGTTCGAAAGACAGTGTAGATCTCTGTCCCGATATCATAATGGTATGCACTGTAGATTTGAGGCCCCTTGTTCAAATCCCAGTCCGTTTACTTAATGTTTCATTGTTGAAAAGTTCCTTTAGTCGTTGGAGTAATACGATATCTCTACTTGATTTCGCAAAGATCCTGGAAACGGTAGAGAAGACAGCAATTACGCTTGTGGCAGGTTCCATATAGTAGACAGAGTGGTCTCGTGTAATGAACAGAAGTAAAATTATGATTGCGACTACCTTAGCTTCCAACCCGCGTCTGAAGACTGCAAATTTGACACGTTCCCAACTCTTGGACGCTTTTCATACCCACAAGCTGAAACGGTTTTCTTTCATCGTGCTCAGATATTGCCTTTATAAATGTGAAAAAACCAATGATGTAGCTTTCTTCTTGTCTAATGTCCCATTTTGCACGAGGTGCTGACATCCCAAGACCCTACGTTTGTTGCTCTTGAATGATCCTTACCGTAAAGACCAAAATTAAATGGGTAAAGTATTCATTTAATGCTATCCAAGCTCCATTGTAGCTTGACTCTGGTATAACATGTATAGAAATTGTCCAAAGCTATATTTTGATTTATCCTTGCAAATTTTCTCACAAATTGCGCCTAAAGGGTTTTCATTTTTATCGCATTTAGTTTTTATGGTACTAAAAATTATTAGGAATTTTATACTGCGTGAGATTAAAGGAAGATGATGACAAAACGAAACTTGGAGAAATAAGAGCATCATCGATATTTAAATAAAACGATTAGAATTCCAAAAGTTTGATTAAATGCAGTGTTCTGAATATTGATCACGGCAACAGAATTTTCCAATCAATTTCATTAAAATGTGACTGTCTTCAGTATTTCAACAATCCACGGTGAAAGATTCTCAAAACAGTGCAAAAGCTTCATGGTTCATATATTTCATCGGTGCTGACTTTAATAAAAAAGTACCATAAAAATACCAGTTGGCAATATCTTTTTAGTTTGTTTTGCTTTCTTGTAGCATACTCGATAATAAGCGTGGCTTATTCTCATGCCAGAGATAGAAAATGTACTTGAGAAGTGAACTCTTTATGAGATTGGGCTCCTGTTACCCTCACACACGAATGGTATTTTGTTTGTGGTGAAGCGGTTTCGAACTGCAACCACTGGTTTGTAAGATCCTTCTGTTAGACACTATACCACGGTGGCTCTCATGTATATGTTAACTATCACTTTATATTTCAAACTCAAATTTAAAACCAACATTTCGCGAATGGATCGTTTTCATCTCTAACAGGACATTAGGGTCACAAATGTTATTGTTTCTTTGTTACATACTGGCCCCACCGCTCTACACTGTTGAATCAAACTAGTTGATCCATGTTTCCAGGTATTAGACTAACTTTGTAGGCTAAATTTCCTATAACGACCACCTGCTTTGTCGTCTACCTCTTTTCAACCTATGTAAAGTTCTGCCATTCGGCTGTAGTGTATAGCCCATGGTAAAAGCTAGGGAAGTAGCTTAAGATGGGAATTCACCAGGATCCTCAGGATGACTGTCAATAGTTTCATGAAAGCATCACGCAACGAACATCGATACGTATAGGTACCTCGTGCAAGTGAGATCTAAAACAAAAAACAAGAAGCAGACTGAGACCAGCAGTAAGCCATTTATACCATCTGGAGGTAGACGTTTCCAGGCCTGTGCTGTAACAACTAACAGAATGAAGACGAAGTATCAGAGGAAGTCCACACATGCAAGTCAACAGCTGTTAAATGGATACTACTGTGAGTTTCATCAATGTGGTCCGGACACTACCAAAGCAGGAATCGTAGATCAACTCAGACTAGTGCTCGGCTAAGGTAAGGTAGATACTATGTGAAAGTTGACGTCACATATGAAAGTAGAATCGCTAAAGTTATATGGGGTAAAGGTGTAAATGGATCTCTTTTCATTTCTCATTTTTAAAATTCCAACACAATACAAATTCCCTTTAACAACAAATACAAACAACATCAATAGCAACAAAATAAAATAACAGTTTACAGACAAAGCTAAAGACAAGCACAAAGCAACATTAAAAACAGCAAAATGATATAATAGTATACAAAGAGAGCTAAAATAATTTAAAGGGATTTTGTAATTGAGGAATTTCTTAAGGAGGAGCTCCCTCAATAGGTAAACTAATCGAGGAGAGAGAGCAACCCCCGTACTAAAAGCCTATCATTTTACAGTTGTAACGCCCTTATTTTAACTGTTTCCTTGACAGTAGTTAGAAAGTTTTAGATGACTGAATTTTTTGAATTATAGACTATTCGAACGATCAGAAGCAAATTCCCGTTGCAGTCTGCCTTTCCGACCGCTACGCCATATTTCTGGGGTCAGCAAAGTTTTAGTTTGATGTCAAAGGACAAGTTACAAAAGTTGAATTTAATCGAAACGAGATAATTATTGCAACAGCATGTCATAATAACAATATGGTGTGCTTTCATCCATGGCATACTACAGATACATATGAAAGTAAGTTTTGAAAATTATTCGGAAAACGTTTGTGAATTTTAGGATAAGTCAAATAGTTTCCTTGATTTGATTAGGAAAATGGTTTGTAAGCTTTAAATCGTCACAATCCTAAATCACAAACAGCATCTATATTAGATTGCCCCGTTTTGACCCAGATTTCAACTAACCTTGTTTCCAAATTTTGTTTTGAAGTGGGAACAAGAATGGAAATGCTCCTCCTGCGGCGTTTTGGCCTAGCCGCTGCCCAACTTGGAAGTTTACACTGTCAAAACAGATTTCCATTCTTCTCCCTCTTGTAGTTCATGTAAGATTTTTCAGTTTAAAAACCTTTGCACATTCGGTTTAGACACATGTTGCTTGGTCAAAAAGATTAATTATGTAGTTCGTAACATGGGCACGTCTTTTGTTATCTTCTGTCGGCTACGCCCCTCCTCCTTGGCCATTTATTCAGCGCTTGCGCATTCGATCTTATTCATGTTTACAAGTGAAAGGCATGGAGCATGACAGGATATGGAGAGTCAGATTTCGTGTTGCACTCACAAGCAGCTGAATTCTGCTAATCATTAAACACGTAATCAATGTGACCATAGGTGAAATTCGTTAGATGCATCAGCTGTAATAAGTCCTCATTTCAGCACTATGTGCAGGTACCATCAAGTTGTTTGATAGAGGTTTCACTTTTTTCTTCACTGTGGGCCTATCGGCAGCATGCTTCGACCAGGCAGAGGATCGACCAGACGAGCACGATCTCACACTGCAGATTACCTTTTAAAGGATCCCTCCTGCATTTCAGTTAATTCCACTGCAAAGGATAACGATACTGTTGGGAACAAGGGAACCATTCCTTTTAGAAGACAGTCAACGCCAGGGCCAAGAACACATTTAAGTGATATTGAACTTTCAGCTGACAACTGGGTCGTTAATATCGATGTCTTAGGAATAAAGGTTTTACCTAATTCAAGATTTATGTATGTGATCGAAGTGACGTGGGCACAAGGAGAGAAGAGTCAGATTGTTAGGGAATATGAAGATTTTTTTAAGTATCACTGTTGGCTGCTTGACAATTTTCAAGAAGAAGCAGGCCTAGTGAATAAGTCTAAAAGAATCATCCCATACTTGCCAGGTAAGGAGTCACCTAATCATTTCTTTCAATTAAGAGATAATTGGAAAGAAAAGTCAACATTAAGAGATAATAGGGATCATGATATATAATTATGATTCGGTATGTTGATTAACTTAAATTAAGAATAACTATGTTGATACTGATTCTCTGTTGGTCAAGTTGTAAGTTCTTCTGTAACAATGATAATGTCGCTCCTTCCCAAAGTAGTCGCATACATCAGAATCTTAGAGAATGTAAACATCATAATGTACAAAGCTCTGAATATTGCACTGTGAACTGTCAGTGTATCACTTTTATCACTCAGATAGGGTCAGATGTATTACTAGAAATGTTAGCGTATAGCTCTAACAGCATTACATTAATCGAAAGGAACACGAATAAGCTCGGGAAATCTTACAGTGATTTTTGTTGTAGCATTTTCATTTCTTTTCTGGTTTGTGATGGGATACGATGTAAAAGTTGGTACAGAGACGCCTAATTTTCTCAAAGATCACACTATGATGCGTTACTTTTTTACTTTCCATTTGTTCACTCTTTATTTATTTCTTCAGTAACCTTAGTCCCACACCCTTACCCTCTAAAGGAGGATCTTTGTACCACATACAAAAAACTGTGAGATTGTTTACTTTACATCACAAGGGAATTGAAACAAGTTTGGCAATTAATGATCCACACCTTTGCACTATAGTCATCGGGATATGTGTTTATATATTATTTGCCATAAAATAATTCCCAAAATACAAAATCAGAACGTCTTATTTGTAATAAAGTATCATGTGATTAAGAGAGAAGCTAAATGCTAAAAATCATATCTGGCAAGCCAAAGCTGCCTTGTTTACAGAATGGTCTGCTAGGGGTTATAGCTAGAAGATAACAAAATTCAAGTAGATAAAATAAATTAGTCGGTAAAAAGAAGAGGAGGAAAAACCCAATGAACATTTGTTATTATAGATATTTTAATAGTAGATGAAAAGTGCTGATGTATTAAATTGAATAGTAGAAAACTGAGGATGAAATCATTAAGACAATGTTTGCAAGAAGCATGTTTTTACAATTAAAGTTCTTCAAACAAAAATAGAGAAGTCCTCTTTGCTTTGGTCGTGCACCGTATTTTCAACAGTGTGCTTAACATAGGAAGTTTTTAGGATTATTGAAGATTTTTACTTTGTAAGTTGTAAGTAAATATATTCAAAACTTATGAAGTCAATAAATTGTTTGTTTCCCAGGTTAGATATGTATCTTTGGTAACCGGTAAATGAAGTTTATTGTTTGCAGTAGTTGACTTGGTCTTCATCATCATAGCTTCCTAGGTGCTGCTGCCTCTGAACATGCTTTATGGGGTTCAGTCTGGGTATAGGTCGGGTATTAGCCCTTGCCATTGGGTGCAGTTCTGGGCAAGTTCCTGGCATATGGTGTCCCAGTTTTTCTGCCAGTCTCGACCATAGATCATATTGATGCAAGTTGGGTGGTCCTGCATTGAGCAACGGAGGGAGCACTAACGTTGTGAGCGTTGTTAGTTGTATTTTCCATGGGGCAAAGTTGTAGTTGACTTGGTATATACCATACATACATTGTTACTGCCACTGGCTGCAAATCATACTAATTGTGTTGAGCGTTTACATGACCTTTTATATGCTACAAGTCTAATTCCAATGACAGTGCTCTTTGTATCAAAAGTTGAAGTTAGAAGAGAATATACACAGATGTATGTATGTTAAGTGTTGCTTTGTGGATATTACAATAAACAGAGGCACTGCATCAATGCAACTAAATGTTAACATGTCAAGAAATCTTCTTTTGCTGCAGTTTAACTAGGTAGTGAGTATACTGTTTGATATTTTCTTTGCAATACAGTTTGGAGATGAAGGCCAGGAAACCCATTCGTTACCCCAAAAATGTTCATTAAGAGGATGATCTTTAATTATTTAGAGACTTTTTTGTGGCTTTCCAGGTGTGTGGAATATTCCACATCCTGATTACTTTAAAGTGGAGGTTGTTACTGTGCCATCACAGGCCACTATACGCTTGGTCGGCTTCGGGATTCAACAGTTAGTTCCCCTGCCATAATCATCCCACGAAAGCCTGATTTATTTATCTTTATGTGTAGGGTATGCATCATCTGTTATTGTCTGTGGTTTTGGACATTCAAGATAAATTTCAAAGAGCTATGATGAATGTGTTGGACTTCAATAGGGCATGGAAGGGAGAAGCAGTTTAGGAAATTGGCTTGTCCCCTCCATTTAAGGAACACGCCATGAAAAAAGCAAAATTAAATGACTATGCCTCTGATATAACTGTTTTACCATTAAGCATGACCAAAGTCACTTTCCCTGGGAGATTTTAGGCACGAGTACCTTATTACACGATGATAAACACCAATAGGTAAGTTTGAGGAAGAAACCAAATAAAATATATTGTAGCCACAAAACACATGCCAGTTGTAGATGTATGCACAGTATGACAATAAGCAATAGGAAACAACACGAGTGATCAATTGAGCTTATTTCCCACATTTTGTATTGAGTTGTTTAACTAGGAATGGTGTCAGATTTGCAGTCATGAGACTTGGATTTAAGGCTCACATGTTCTCTATCATAACTGCTATTTGAATTCTCTGATTCATGAGTAAAATAATTTGCTAACTGTGCCACTAATGATATTTAAGCAAATGAATCACAGAGTTCTGGCAAGACGTTTCAGAAACAACCCTACCAAGTCTTCAGACTCCTGATGTTATTAACAAGTGTATTTTTGTTTCTAGGGAAGAAAATCTTCAGAAGAAACTCATTATCTTTAGCAGAAGAAAGACAGCCACTAATCACAGTTTATATGAAGGACCTGATCAAACTTCCACGAGTAACCAAGAGTGCCAAAGCCCAGGCCTTCTTTTGCTGGCGGCCAGGTGACCCAAAGCCTGATCAAGATCCTGTGGTCTTTGCGATCAATGAAAAGATGGGAAATGGCCGTCTTCAGTCAGTCAAAGTTCAAGTTCTTGCTGGACTTAATCATGTGGGTGATCCTGTGGAACAATCATCTCTTTTGAATTGTGAGTGACAAGTGTTCACTGTTATATTTAATATCAACTGTAATTTATTGCATAGAAACTACAGCTCATGAAAGCACTTAGCAATGATCCCGCATTGTCCCCATAACTTCACCACTACATGATATCCTGCAATGTTAACAGATGCTGTAAATAGGTTAAACATGTCAACCCAGGGACCATTGTTATACCTGAGTACTGTTTACATGGAATGACAAACCTAATGTGAGTCTTTAAGTGTAGAACCATCAGTATTTAACAAAGCACTGAAAGTGGCCTTAACCACATAAAAGGAGACCCAGCAACTACATTAAGCTAATTGCCATTTAGGTAGATGTGTTAGTCTAAGATATGTTTAGGTAATTCCTTATGACACTCTTGTGTCATGTTGGAGTTGATTAATCCTCCTAGTGTATTTGTTGTCATAATATGGACTTTGTGGCTTTGAACATCATAGAATCAGTCTTTTTGTGGTTAGTATTGTTACATCAAAGATCTGAATTTTTTGTACAAAGACAGGCAATATTATACAATCCATGTATCAAATATTTCGAAAAAGAGTTTTTACTGTTCTTGTGAAGCAGAGAGCACTTGATCCAAAATCTGATAAAAAAGTTAATGAGTTAAGAAATATTTCCTTCAGACCAAGATTTATCTATGGTTATACTTAAGTTATTATTGAAAATTTAATATGCACCAATATTCTGCCATTGTCATCACTCTGTTCATCATCCATTAACTTGATTCATGAGCCTAATGTTGTATGTCAAATCTTTATAGATGAATGTTTTGTTGCAAACCAGCTGGTATTTTTTTATTCGGTGAATACTGTCTTCATGGTAAGCAATTAATTGAATTTATTTGAAAACACATTTTATCATTATGCAAAATTTTTATAGTTCTACCAAAAAAGCAACCAATCCATACCACCATCTGCATTCTGGTGGATAATACCAGATTTTTCAATAACCATCCTGCCTTAACCTACACATCAGTTTGAATGCTACATGTCTCATTTTTACAATAATCCATCCAAGTATCTATGCATGTCCAATTGAAATCAGCCCCTCCTCAATTCTGTGGTTTTAAAAACATCTAATGATGTATCTGTAACCATGACAATCCAGGGGTCCTAATGCTAATGCTAATGCAAATATTCTATTCAAAGCCCTGTAAACTACACATCCCTTGTTCATTTCATAAAGTATGGTAATCAACAATTTATAGTATGGTATTATTGACAACACGTTAACATACAAGTGCTAGCACCCTTCCATTCATGGTTTTAAAGAACAAAATCGGCATGTTAGTTAAAGCTGTTTCAGTGTCTTGCTTCAGAACTAAGTCTATACCTTTATTTAAATTTCTTGTCCATGAATGAAAACCAGTCATAAATAGCTTCTGTTTTGGTTTATAATTTTCTTTGAAAAGTTGCTGCTTTATGAAATGAATAGATGGTATCGGTAAAATGGTAAGGAAAATGACGCCATAAAGTACTATGTTGAAAAGTAACAAGAGTCCATTCAATTTGTATATATTTCACAAAGAGCATACCTAAGGCTTAAGTGTTTGACGAAGTACTAAGAAACCTTCAGCTTGTAGGATTTATGTATCTATTTTTTATTTATTTATTTATTTATTTGTTTATTTATTCATTCATTCATTCATTCATATGCTTCCTTGTTTGTTTGTTTATTTATTTATTTGTTTGTTTGTTTATTTGTTTATTTATTTATTCATGTATTTATATATTTATTTATGTAAACATATATTTATATATTTTCATTACTTATAAATTAGTTAATTTAGTTATCAATATTTGCACTTCAGTATTACGTAGAATGCTATTGAAATGTTACATGTTTTGAGACAATTTGCCCCATCTCAGAAGCTAGAAGCATATGATAATTCACTCTTGTTCCAACATTAATTATAACAACTAATACAATTATGCAATGATTAAGGAAGGTTTGAAGAAGGGACACAAGGAGCAAAACAAAGTAATTAGTATCAAGGAGTGATGAAATCAGAATTGGCCTAACCTTAAGTTGAAATGATTTTGTAAATGCAGGGTTTAACATTTTAAGGTTGTTGGTTATGTTGTCAAAAATCTTGAAATGTCGAGTGATTAAAATATAAACTGCAATAAGAATGCCTTTAAAGGGTATTTTTTTGCAATTTATGTTTTCATCTAAGTTGTTCCATGTCTGTTATGACATTTGCTTAGCACATGAAATTTCCCTGTATTAGCTACTAATGAATCCCAATGTTCTGATTAGTTATCCTTTTATTGCTTGCCTTCTTTAATTTCATGGTAATTTGAATTTACCTTATTTATTTAGTCTGATCAGCAGACTCACCTTTCATGTTGTAATTTTCTATTTTGAAAACGAAATTTTGTATTTTGGAGAGTAGTATTTTAGCTCATATTTTGGAGAATAGTATTTTAGCTCATATTTTTCAACAGAATAGTATTTTAGCTCATATTTTGGAAAATAGTATTTTTGGTTCATATTTTTCAACAGAATTTAAGTTCTGTTATATCGGGGTTGGGATTGTAGCAAAGCAAAAGCTATCAGCCAGTGTTTACAATTTTGTACAAGAGTAGCTGGGTAAGAAATTTTTGGATTCACATGTCTACTTGCGGTGCCCAACAGTGTCAGTTAGGCATAAGCTGCCCCCTGGTTGAGCCCTCAGTCCCGTAAAATCTGTGTTTCATTTGTTAATCATAACACTTCTGTTCTCAGATTTTGCAAATCACAATCCCTTGCTTTTTATAATATCATAATGTTTAATCGTAGCAGCTAATTCACTCTTTTTTCAAGCTCAGACATTATTTAGTCACATTGTCTTGATATTTACTAAAGAATTCTATTGCATTGACGCTTGACGCAAATAATATGTGGACTTTTTCATTTTAATGTAAGACGTTTTCATATATCCATTATCTTTTAAAAGTATTATGTTCTATGTCCTTCCCTGTGGTTGCTTTAAACTTATCTAATCCAAACTTTATTTTCCTGTTTTCCGGGATTATTTGCACATGGAATTTAGGGATCAAAATAGAATCATCAGAAATAAGAGTCTTTTTTAAGACTGGTCACGCCTCTTACATGTACTTCACAGTCAACGACTTTCCTGTTTATTTAGGGCTATTAATTCAATTTAAGTTTTAAATACGGAGGTGTTTTATCTATCTAATCCTTGGTGACTGTTTTGGATCTTATGATGGTTTGGAAAAACATGTTGATGGTGGACCCTATTGTCTGGAGAATACATCCAGTATCTATGGTTACCATGGGTTCTCATTCAATGACACCCTAAATCATGTTGCATCTTTTATTCTCTTCCTTCTAGCTTCTCATTCTTTCTGTCCTGCACTTTTCTGTTCTACTCTCCACAACCCGTTTGCGCAACTCTCCTTCCTTTTACCCCAACGCCTCCCCTTTATGCAATCCTCTTCCCTTTTCTCTACAACGTCTCTCCCCTTCTCTGCAAATCCTTTCCCCATTTCGTAAAGTCTCCTCTTCTCACCAACAATTGCCCCTTTCCCGCAACTCCTGGCCTGGCCTGTCTGCAGTTCCTGTTCGCTTCTCCGCTACTCCTCTCCCCTTTTCTGCAACTTCTTTCCCCCTCTCTGCAACTCCTTTCTCTCTCTCTGGAACTCCTTTCCCCGTCTCCGCAACTCCTTTCCCCCTTTCTGCAACTTTTTCCCCTTCTCTGCAACTCCTTTCTCCCTCTCTGCAACTCCTTTCCCCGTCTCCGCAACTCCTTTCCCCCTTTCTGCAACTTTTTCCCCTTCTCTTCAACTCCTTTCTCCCTCTCTGCAACTCCTTTCCCACTCTCCGCTACTCCTCTCCCCTTTCCTGCAGCTTCTTTCTCCCTCTCTGGAACTCCTTTCTCCCTCTTTGCAACTCATTTTTCCCTCTCTGCAACTCCTTTCACCCTTTCTTCAACTTTTTCCCCCTCTCTGCAACTCCTTTCCCGTATTCTGCAACTTTTTTTCCCTCTCTGCAACTCCTTTTTCCCTCTTTGCAACTCCTACCCCTTCTCCGCAACTCCTCTCCTGTTCTCCGCAACTCCTCTCCTGTTCTCCGTGCCTCATTTCCCCATCTCCGCAACTTTTTTTCCTGTCTTTGCAACGTCTCTCACTTTTTCCGCTTTCCCTTGCCCTCTGCTGCTCTTCGTCTCTGAAACCGATTTCCCTTACTCTGTGCTACTCTTTCTTCGTACTTGCTACTTGCTAGCTTCCCTACTTGCATGTCAATCACATCTGCTAGCACTGTATTTTTGCCCTTGGTGGGATATTTGGCTTATGTTGAACTATTTCAAAGTACTCTGCCTGGTTGTTGATGGGCTTTATGCTTAACAGTCTTGATTGTGCGTCATTGATTACGTCATCGAACATGTTGGAGTGTCACTGCAGTGTCGAATTCCTTAAGTCGAACACAAGTTTGATAGCTTGACAGCTTTTTATTTTACAGCAAGAGAGTTTGGCTCTCTGGCAATACTTCGGTTTTCTGCAGTTTGTTTACTTGGGTCCATAACTACGTTTCCCCTGTCTTCCAGTCAAGTCTTCATGTTTGACAAGGATTAACTTGTAACCATCTATTGAACTGGGTACCCAAATTTTTAAAGGGGATTACAGTACTGTGTTGGTTAACACTTAAGTTAAAGCTTAGGTAACATTCTTAAATATTATGGGTTATCACATGATCAATGAAGTATTATGGTGGGATAACAATATGATTTAAATCCTTATTTTTAAAAACTGATTACTTCATCCGAAAGAATTCGTCATACTGAGTAAAAATATGTATTAAGCCAATATGATTTGAGACACTCTCTCGTCAGAAAGTAAAGTTAATGATAAAGAGCATGTTTTGCACCAGAGTGTGGACGAAGCAGTACAGAACTATCTTATGGCAATCATGCGTAGTATTTTGGGTGCTACATCAAAGGAGCACTTTGCTATCTTGTGGAAATTATCAATTATATTTTGGGTGCTTCATCAAAGAAACGCATTACTATCTTGTGGAAGTTATGAATAGGATTTTGGGTGCTTCATTCATCTCTTGTGGGAATCAAAGGTAAAATTTTGGGTAAAATTGGCAAAACGAAACATTTATGTTATGCAACTTTTGTTATAGACTTGAGTAGATGATATAAAACTTCCACGTAGCCATTTTATGATGTGCAGGGCCAATCAGAGACACAGTTTGTGTAAGAGGATGCTGGTCATTTTCAGGAGACCAGTCCTACGTGGGCGCTCGGAGCCATTTGGACTAATTCTCTTATAAAGTTCACGATTAAGTAAGTTTTTGTTAAAAAGTTCATAGGGCCTTCGTTGAAATGTTTGCAAAGTTTTGTCGTGGTTATCACATTCCCTAAGCTTTGAAATGATGTCTGTCATCAAGTATGCCTTCCATTTTATGGACATAATCATTTTTATTTAACAATGTGACCACAGATTCTTTACTGATATTTCATACATTTAGACCATCAAAAGGTGCTGATACTTCGTACTTAAAAACTTGACCAACTTTGAGGAAGTCTTCTTTGGGTTAATGGAATTTAACACCAAAGGCGTTGAGGTCATTTTGAAGTAGCGCCAAAGGGATTGTGTTGGTGTAGGTAGCCCCTCGGGTCCTGCCTTGGCGAATATTTTTCTTGAATTTTGTGAGAGGTAGGACGTCATAGAATAGTCATCCCTTAATTATGACTCCCGTCACTCAAATTCACCCTGGAAACAGAAAAATAGAATTGGAAAACGACGACACTTATTTCTCAACAGCGACTACAGAAAACCTGCATTTACAGGACAGTACATTCTGTAAGATTCTTTATGCGCAAACCAAAAAAAAGTAATCTCTTCAAATCCATGTTATACCAGGCATCTTCGATTTCTTGTGAGGCCACATTCAGTTTACGTCGAACCTTGCAGTAGACAATAGTTACCCACAAGATGTTATTGCGATAAATGTTCGGTAAACTTAAGCACTTTTTGTGCTGAGAATTTTATGAATTTCTGTGCTGAAGTGAAATCCGATGTTTCAACAGCAGTAGTCAAAAGAAGTACTGGTTCTTGCACGTGGGAAATTTTTTTTTTCGATCCGCTGGCGATGAGATCATGTTCAATTGGGATTTTCACATCATGCTTGTGTGACCTGGTCTTTAGCCTTGGTATAAGTACTACACGTCAGACCCCAGGCAGTAAAGAGGAACTTTAATGCCTCTCGCACTTAGTTTGTTCGGTATTTGAATATTCTAGGGTGGGATGATGACAATGAGCTTCCAAACGTGTGTAGGAACTTCACAAGAAAGGCTAGAATTTTTACACATCAGAACTTTATCACGAGTTAAGCATATTGAAGCTGTATTTTTACACATGCTCATTTCGGTAGCAGCTATGAACATATTTCTCTCTGTCAGTTCATTTACACGTGCAATTTCATGTTCATTTAATCATGTTGAATTGATGTAAGCAAAATTCAGAGGTGTGTTCGGAAACACTGTTTATTCTTGTGGATAGATTGTGACAATTTGTTTCTACGTGAGGAGGTGGTACGGAAACTGACGAAAGGTTTCTGTTGAAATCATGGTCCTAAGAAAACGGTATAAAAATCATCTGAAAACGGCTTGAAACTGAACTTGGGTCATGGACGTCACCCTTGGGGGATCCTCGGTTTGTTGTTGATGTCCCATGATCTTGACTTTCATTGCAATTGGCATGACATATTTACGATTCTATGGATAATTTGTTGCTAGCCACTTTCAGCATCAGCATCCCCCTCCGTAGTCATCATCCCCCTTTAGCGGAAGTAACCCGTTTCAGTATTATCAATTATCTCGAGCATCAGCATCCCCCTCCGTAGTCATCTACTACACTACACAACACAATTAAAATTTGCACTACACTGTACTACACTTCACAACTATAGTGCACTCCACGGCACTACACCACACTATGCCAAACTACACAACACAACACAACACAATTAGAATTTGTACTACACTGTACTAAACTTCACAACTATAGTGCACTCCACGGCACTACACTACACTATGCCAAACTACACTACACTAGACAATTAGAATTTGCACTACACTGTACTACACTTCACAACTATAGTGCACTCCACG
>JANTCA010007472.1:0-18263 GCA_024741275.1 Chironex yamaguchii
ATGTCGAAACGTTTTAATTGAAGAGTGTATTTTTTGAGTAAATATAAATATTTATACACTTAGTGTGATTGGGCTTACGAGTATTGTTTTTATATATATAAATGTCGAGAGTTCAATCATCCATGTTTATTAAATATATATAAATTACAAGAAATAAACGCTTTTTAACGTTTCGAATAATTCTTCTTCAGAAAACTGTATATATATATGTATATAATTAAAGACAGTAAAGCAAACACCAACCAAAATCACTATAGGCCTCATACACAGTTGATCAAAATGATATGGTATTCATTGTAAGGCTAAGAATGAGACTAGACTTCTTTTTCGATGTAGAGGGGCAAAAAGAAATAACTTATAAACATATTGACGGTAAATAGGTCCTTGTTTCTTGTTTGTACTTTACATCAAATTCTCTTGATCTCGTATGATTAAATGACAAACACCAGTATATGTCTTTAGATCCATGCTAACGGCTGTAACTTATCTATGCTGGAGGGAATAGAGGAAGTCACGAGAAATTGTTAACTGAAAATGCCTTTTTGAGAATCGAGACATTTTATTTGCTTTCTGTAGGACTCTGCACAGCTCGGTAACATCGTAGGGGAGGGATGAAACGAAAGGAACAAAAAGGAATGAGACAGACATATGACTGAAAGAGCAGTTTCTTTTAGCCCTCTAAGCTCCCTTGCACGAGGCAATAATTTAGACCATTAGGAAATCAAAAGCTCACATTTGATATACAATTTCCTCTCATCACAATAGACACAATCTTGAGTACTTTTCTTTTGCCTTGGTAATTATTGGAGCCATTGGGGTAAAAGCTTGGTATTGAAGGAATATCAGCATCAAGCTGAGGTTGCGTCTATTGAAAGCTTACATATTTTCTTTAGTTAGCTATGACAGTGATACCTAGCATTATAACAACAAGACAAAGATGAAAATACAAGCATTTGAGGTGTGGTGCTTCAGAGGAATAAAGAGAATCAGCTGGAAAGATTAAGTCATCAAAAAGCAGTGCTTGAGATAGTCAACACCAAGAGTAGATTGCTGAAGAGGAAGATGAAATGTACAGAACATATTCTAAGAGGAAGTGCCGGTCGCCTTCCAAGTCTGTTTCTGGAAGGCACGGTGGAAAATCAGAGAGCGAAAGGGCGCCAGAGAGGGAAGTGGACCGATGATGTCAAGAGGTTGTCGCAGGCAATATAGTACGGCGAAGCAAAGGAGCCGGAGAAGGACAGATCCAGTTGCCAAACCACGGTGGCCAACCTTCGAGTCGGAAACGGCAACTGATGATAATGATTGAAGTTTCATGAATGATGGCTAAACCTAAATATGTAAAAGAGCCTTGCTACGAGCATGGTACTTCACTAATGTTGCTGCATTTCAAGCAGACAATAGATATTTGCCATAGGAACTGACCAGTTGTCTTTTGTCATTGTATAGTTGTCCTTTTGTAGTTAAACAATCTCATTCCAAAGCTTGCATAAGGATACCGAATCTGAATCCAGTCAAGAAAACATTACATGTTCGAAATATGTCCAGAATCAATAAAAATGGAGGACGTACTTTTTAAAATATACATTAAGTCTATATGCATCTTTAAACTATACAATTTACAATACGTATTAAATTTGCTGCAAAAGTAGTGTCTAGACTTTCGCTTCTTTTACGTGCACACGATGATAGACAGAACATCAGGGAGAACTACGTAGATCACTCTGACAGACACCTAATAACAAGAAGGTTGAACGACTAAATATTTTTGCCTGTTCTTCCGACTTGCTTAGTTAGGCCTGGGATTTGCAGTCCTGAGATTTGGGTTTAATGCCCCAGTGTTCTCTACTACAATTTTACTTCTACGGAAGAAATGTGTCAACAACAGTAATAGTTCTCACTTAACCGGACGGTTGTTAAAATCTTTGTACTTTAATCAAATATACAATCACTGGCAATGTAGAGAATTCAAATGCGGATCATTTAGCAATGCTATCTGAGTGCCATAGCCCCTGCTAGATCATTGTTGCTGGTTATTACTAATATTTGAAATATTGGTAAGAACAAACAGGTATTCAGAATGACAAGAATGATAACAATATGCTTCTTTATTATTGTGGAAATTTCACTGTTTAGATGACGCGCAGGTATAAAAAGCCTACGCGTTCATGTGAAGCCTTGCCTACATTATTAATTAGTCATAGTACTTTTAACTTCTAGAATTCAATATTCAATATAGGGGTCTGGAATGTAATTTTTGTAAAACTTTTGCCTTATAAAAGAGGAGACTGGAAAATGAGTCTTTCTGTGTACGTATGGTCGTTGAATTGTAAAATTTCTATGATTAGATAATATCTCTTACATGTTAAGTGGGATTGTATTAGCAAACCATATATGGATAAGACTCCGTAATAAGTTTTTGCTTGTAACATAAGAAATAAGAAATCAGTTTTTAAAATGTTCCTCTGTATGTTGTAGATGCAGTAGTAGAATTAATATCAATGAGATGTGCTGACAAAGTTGCCTATTTTTGCGTGATCTGGAGAATGTCACTGACGACTCTCGAGAAGAGGGCTAATATATATGTTGAAAATTGATAGACTTTTACTTCGTCCATGCGTAAAATGTATGAAAGACTCTATGTGATAAACATTTGAGACTCGAAAGAATTACAGAGATTAAGATACTTTAGGAAAAACCTGGGAACAAATATGAGGTAAGTCATTAAAAGATATTCGCCAAAAACGAACTATGCTGTCCGTAGTGAGACCAGTTGCAAAGATGTTTAAAGCATCGCTCGAGAAGAAGGAAACGTCTGGATTGCAAATGACTCTAAAAAAGATGCCAAAACTAGTGTTCCTTGGCGTGAGTAAATTATCTCGAAAAGACAAAGCTTGAAATAAGCAATGTTAAAGGTTATCCGAACCACAGATGTTTGGCAAATAAGAATTTATTAGCAAAAATAAAGAAATTCGGAATGTTCAGGCACTTTATTTGGCCGACCCGTCTGTATTTACTTGAAACAGGAAGCGACTAGAAACTTGCAAGAACAACTCTGACAAGCCTGAAGCTACTCGTATGTCTTTCATGTCAAGTGAAAGCATGTAGTCAATGCCAGATATAAAATGACATACACAAGTACTACTAACTTCGAAAAATTTAAAAACTTTACATGGTAGAAGCTTTCTAAGGTACACCATTTATCATAACCTTCGTGTTTTCTTAGTCCTACAATTCAAATAAATTTGGCCACACCATTGCTTATTCCTCCATGTTAGAAACGTCAGTTGTGGTCAAAATGTGTATACTGATAAATAGCTTGTTAATTTCAATCTTTTTGTCTTCGTAAGATAAGGCATGGTTGCTTAGTCTATCAACTTATTGCATGGTCCTTATAGAAATAAATAGATTCGAAATATGCTTTTATGTTTCCGCAGGGATAAATAGTGAATTTAAAAGGTTGCCATCTGACAATTGACATGCAGAGTATACCGGAAATTATTGGCAGTTTTCGAAATTAATGATTATTAATTGAAAATAAAGGTCCAGTAACTTTCTCTGATGTTGCCGAGATAACTAACGCACGAGGTTAAAGTAGTTTAGGGATACAATTTTATCACCGATGTAACTCCGCGCGGTAGAGATGTTACACAAACTGCTAAAACTTGTACACAGAGATCAACAACAATTTGAAGAACATCAAGGATTGCTTACGCGATGGATAGTTGACACGCAAAAGCCTCTAATCCTATTTTGCCCCTTCAAATGTTGACATGAGGTAGACTCGTAAGAACAGACTCACTTTCCCATACTACTAATACATGAAACGTCATAGAAAGGGTACAGATGTTACAATATATTTATTAGAACTGGGCCTTCATGTACATAGTATTTTCTCAGCTGATGAGCAATCGAAATGAATATGAAAGTTTGACTTGATTTAAAAGCTATCGAGTGAAGCCACTTTACCTTATATTATTTAAGATTTTTTTATTTGTAATGAATAGGAATTTAACTTGAAGATACTTCATCAATTTGACTCGATTCCCAAGTGACAGAGATTTTGCCGTAGCTCACGTGTAATGTCTATTATAAGCATCGCCGATTATATAACAACAGCTGCTTCGTTAATTTGCTTAAATAAGTACGCTCGACAAGGAGATATACATTTCTAGTTTAGGTTTTAGTAATATTGATTAAGGAAGCAAATGGTTGTGAAGTTTAGAATGATTTTCTTCCACACAAGTTTCTACAGTAAAATTGTACATTGTCACTTTTCACTCCAAAATCTCAAACTCTTATCATTATCTGTTTTTAATCGGTTTTCATTAATAAAGTCGAAGTTCCTTCCAACACCAATCTAATGTGTGGGACGGCGTCCATCTCCGTTTCTTCAGCCTTTGGACCACTCAGCTTTGCAAGTACAGGGAATGCTACAGTAGGTGGGGTGGTGGGGGTGGGTGGCCCACGGGACGCACTATGTGTTCAACTTCCATAATATATCCCGTAAGTGCTGAGTGCTACGCTGTGAAGCAGAATGTACCATTTTCAAAATATTTGGTATGAGCCGGTGTGGATTTGAACCCACAACCATCGGCACGCTAAGCAAGCACTCTATTGCGGTGCTGCTGCGGTCTTTTTCATTAATAATTGGCCGTTACTTAGATCGTTGAGCAAACGTCACTTGGCTGTAAACCGGTTCGCATCGTAATAATCGCATCCTATTCATTGGCAGGTAGGCTACCATCCATACAAATCCTTAACTAAAAATTATGCTTGAATAATTTTGTGCTCTACTGAAGGTAGAACACAAAATTATGTCTAACTTGTGCAAATTGGCTGAGCATTTCATAAAGAACTGTGCCTCTCATTGCCCGCTTGAAAAGTATGTGGAGAAAGACAATGTCCAAAAGCCTACGTTGACGATTTTTCTTGATTCGTCTGTAGTTAAAAACGTGCACAAGAAAGCTAATACTTAGTTCATGGGACCTGGTTTTGAAGAGCAATTTGATGTTTACACTCGGTATTACATTACATGACATAGGCTTGTAGACGTTGGTGTAGCACGCTTCTCCCATCCCTAGTACTGGGGTCATACCTTGGTCAATTACGAGCAACAAATCGGCAGCAGGACGTTGGATGTCATTCATGGCAGAGGAATTCTGTTGATTCAGGAGACGCAGTAGCCAAGCGGAAGATTCGCTACATATGGACAACGGTTGGGCACACAAAGCTATCGTTAATATGGCACTGCGCCTACAAATATTAATGGCAGCCTACTGTGACGTATTCCATGTCTAAAACCCTAATGCATCCCGATTCGTAACGAAACAGACGGTTGGTTTATAATTTGACACGGGCCCCCAGGGTGTCACTTGAACATGCTACTTGGGAAGTAGTACCTCTGAACGAAAACCTGGCTAAAATGACTCCTTAGAGCCAAACTCCGGAAACCACAGAAAGTTTGTTGGTTGATGTAACTGAGAGATTCAGACAGGACGGAACTTATCATAAAAGCGAACAAAACATTAACAATTCTTCAGTTCTTTAGCTCAAAAATTGTCAACATCGTCTCGCACTTTGTACATGCTACCCCATGGCTTTCTGTACCGATGTGAAGCTCAGTATGTAAGTCAAACGTCATAAAAATTGGGTGACAATCTAAAAAATATGTTGCATCCCGGAAATACTATGAAATTGTGAAATACTGAAACTTTTGCCCCCAGCGCCAACCATGGTGGTGCCTTATGCAGATACCCACAACTTAATTTGGCCCCCAACCTTAAAAGTCACCGCGCGGCCCTTTTAATAGTTTGTGACACTTATAGGAGATAAACGAAGCACAGTGAATTTGCAAATTTTGGATCAATCAATCAGAATTCAGGTGGTTTCTTCATGGTAAATGTACCTACGAATTTACGAGTTTCTCTTTCTGAACTAGGAATTTAAGCTTAACGGAATTCGTTAACAGACGGTAAGTGGATGAAACATATAGACGAACACCAACATTAATTAGATTGCTACTATATGACAAGTAAATAATACGATTAACGAATTTTGATTTAATATCGACTCGAAAACTTGGCGCCATCTTGGTTCACTCGCAAGCTTAAAATTCTAGCCCAGAAGAGCAGTATGTTAAAGATGGCAAAATAAAATGTTTTTCAAATGATCTCATTCTATCAGTAAATACTAGTAATAAGATCTTTAGTAAAATCAGTGAATGACCTTGGATATAAATCTACAAATGTAGACTAAAACTGCACAGTTTCAAATTGGTTGTGATCTACAAATGTCCGTAATTCGAGACTTATTCGAGCGTACATTTTCACGTAATTTTGATATTAACAGTTAAAAATGAACCGCTCTACAGGTCAAGTCACAGTTTGGTCGTGTTAGCATTTATTTAGACCAAACACACGCCTGGAAATGTTAAAAAATATAAACAGTTCAGCATGTTATGAACTATTTCTGGTGCACTTGCTGACCAGGATTTTAAATATTTTTACAAATTAAGCCTAGATATGCAGCCATCAAAATGTCTTGACCAGATCAACTTATCTGTTATCATTTGTGAACTGGAAAACGTCATCAGCACTAATGGAATATATTGCATTGGGGGTCATAACTACAAAGTATTATTTTCAATAATGATTTTTCAAGCAAAATGGATTGATCAAAGAAAGGTTTTAAAAGTTTAATGTCACTGATTAAATTGCTTACCATGACTATATTTCCATGACAATACTAATCCTCAATTATAAACATTTTGCAGATTGTGAAGTCAGATGGTGCTGTATGATTGAATGCATATGGTCAATATTTTTTTGACGAGCAAGTCAATAAAAAAAAGCAAGCCAGCAATTTTAGACAGTTTTTACTAGGACAATTTAGCCACTTCTTAACCAGCTTAGAAAGGATCATGATATAAAACTAGAATCACTCGGAAGTCACAAACCTCCACCAAGCCAGTATTATTGTTATTTAAAGAACAAGGGTTTTCCCTGTAATGATTTCCTTGCTAGTTCCTTTCATGAAGATATCATTACCAAATATGGTAACTGGGTTATCCCTCACTAGCACTATAAAGGTTTCATTACCAAAAATGTGATGATGAAGAATGAATATCTTCAAAACGTTAATACATGGTTATGGCCGTTTTATTGCAGTGTTCTCCTTGTCATTTACATTATGTTTATCGCCGCAGTACTTGTACTTCGTTTCTTAATTAAACTTCGTTTTCCTGCCAATACACTAATTTCTGCTTTCGTCTGTTTAATTGCTAGACCAGTTTTCTCCTTTGCGTTTTAACAATATTATCCAGGAACATCTGGGCTCTTAAATCCAGATACTGATAGCGGTGCACTTAGGATATCACTACAAGTCTAAACTAATAAATTTGATACATAACAGCAAGCCCATTTATGACATATCGTTAGCTCTAAAAAGCTCAACATTGAAATTGTATGATCATATACTAACACCTCCGTTGTCTTCCATTGTAGACATGGAGCTGAAAATTAAAGGTAGATCAGGTATTATTGTAAAAACTAACTAATTTTTATTTCAACTAAGTCAAGGACGTAGTATTTTCACTGTCACAAAGGCGAATAACTTTAAAATATTTCATAAACGTCACCTTTTTTCCTCTACGGCTTCAAATGTACAAACCTATGTAGGAATCAGGGAATGATAACCACATTTCTAAAGTCTTGCCAAAAAAAATAATTATATCAGGTTGAAAAAAATAAACATTTTGAATTGCTTATAAAAGTGTTTCAAAAGGTTTACATAGTTAAATACTCAGTAGGGTGCTTCTTGGGAGCGAGCTTTGTAAAGATTAAATGATATTGTATTGGGAGATTGTAGTGTTGCATAAACTATTTTATGACGATTTGCGTACTATGAGGGAAGGGCTTGCAAAAGTTTTAGAGATATGTCAACTGTTAATTTGTAATACTTACTGGCATCGCTGTGAATAAAAGTGGATAAAATAGTAAAATAAACTAGCACTAACCCCATAACGTATATTAGCCATTAATCACATCATGTTTAATCCTTAACAATCTTGTTTCTTCTATTACACTGGTCAACAAGAAAAAACTTTGTTGCGTTCAGGTATCCACTTGGGATGATTTTAGACAATTTTTGTATGCTGATTCCAAAGATAGCATCCATTTTGCCACATCACGTCAAGTTTGTCTAATTTTTAAAATGCCTTTTTTTCTAAACTTCAGCAAAATCTGAGCAAAAATCTCTTATTTCGGCAAAACTTTTTACAACAGCAGAGAAACTTTTGCTGAGCAAAACCTTACTTTGTCTTTTACTTATTTACTTTAAATTCTATTTAACACCTAGAGATCCATTTTTGTTGGCTAAAGTATTGATAGTGTTGCATGACATATCATGATTATCCATCCGAATTAACAAATGTGATTCTTTAAGTCGCATAACATTAAAAAATAGGACTAAATATTGTACGTAACTAAGAGGGACGGGTCTATTATATTTCGTATGTTCTTTATGAGAAGGGGTAAAAATCTTAAATCCTTGCCGGATGTCGTGACCATTTCAGCACAAAAATAACAGAAAATAGATTAAGTCAACATTTTCATTTTAACATAACATAGGAATAAAACACAATAAAACAACATTGTTTGGTCTTGTTAACAACAACTCACAAATGAGCTTCTAATCCATGAAAGAACTGGAATGTTTTGAAAAAATTTTGAATGTTTTATGCTCCAACAATAGTCTGTCATCATTCGAGCGTCCCATCTACCTTGACAACTGGTCTCCATTTTTTAATGTCTTGGTGAAAACACTCGTCTTGTTCGTCACTCACATCACCACAGTTAGTAGGAAACTTGTCGAGATGGATATGGAAGAAGTGGACTTTAATACTCATATTCGCTCCAAGACGCTGATATGCGTCCAACATGTTCTGTACGAAGTCTCCAAAATTGGTTGCTCTCTTATTACCAAGGAAATTCAGCACAACTCCAACGAAGCCCTGCTATGCATCAGTTTCAAATTGATTTACAGAATTTATAAAGTTTGGATCTTGCATTAACTTCCGTACATCTGGCCCATCAAAGATTCCTCCTTTGAGTTTCTCAATATTCAGTCCAGGAAATGATTGGCAAATATATCGAAAGCAGTCTCAATCTTTGTCCAAGGCTTTCACAAACTGCTTTATAAGTCCCTGTTTTATATGGAGGGGATGGAACATTATCCTGTCTCTGGTTACCAGGGGTTTATTGATAATATTTTTGTCTTCCAATGTATGTTTTTCTCGAACTGTCCAATCCTTTTTAACCCAATGGTTGGTTTTATCGCAACTATCCCAAAAACATAGAAAACACGGATGCTTCCTGTACCCAGCTTGCTGTCCGAGCAGGAAATTGACCATTTTCAAATTACCACCGATCTTCCAGTTGTGCTGGCTGTATTTTATGCACTCAAGAACCTGTTTTATTGGCTCGTACTTGTCCTTTTTAGCCTTTCGTGTTTTCTTGAAGTAAATTTCTTTCCTTCAGCCATGATGCAAGCAGCTCAGCAGATTCCTTGGAAGATTCAAATTGCGAATTAAATCATTCAGCTCATCTTGCGAACGGGTTCTTTCGAACATCCAACATACTCGGAATCATTCTCAAAATCTACAAACTCCTCATCAGGTTCACTCTCAATCGACTTTACCAATACAGGGTCTTTTGTAAGACATGAAACTGAAACAGGAATATCAAGTAGCTCTTTAAAAACTGGCATTGGTAGTTCATCAGAATGAAGAATCAGCCTTCTAGCTGAAAGAATTGGTGGATAAAGAATGTTCTTTTTATTGTTTTTGGTAAAGCAAACTAAATTCGTTATTTGAAGTAGCAGTCATCAACATGATTGGTTGGTTTACGCCATATCATTGGAATTGCAAATTTAAGAGCTTCTCTGCATGGTTTACAGACGACGTGGGGCGCCCAAGGCTAATCCTGGTCGCCCAGTTTCATTTTGAAATACGTATAGAAAGCTTTCTCGCAGAACTCATTAATTTTTGCTTGGTTTCCTTTCAATATATATTCGCCACAGGTGTAGCAGAACACATTATTGTTATTTTCAAATCCCCTGGACATCGTGATATTTGTCTATAAAAATGTTTTATAAATATATTCATCAACAACTAAGAATTGATACAATCGGAGCCATTTAGAGATTGTTGTATACTCACAATTTTTCCAGAAAATGATGTAAAAATTTTCAAAAAATGAATTGTCAACTCAATTACATCATATATTCACTGTGACCAACTTTCATAAACAATTTCAATGAGTTGAATTTATTTGCCTCCACTTTGACCAGAACATTCCACGGTCACTGTTTTCAAAGGTAGTGAAACAAAAGACCAGAAATATTTTAATTGATTGGTCTGATGTCTGAGTGGTATCACATCATCTGGTTTTCATTGATTGTGCAGCTTGTCAGTCATTAAGTCAGTTTTTAGAAAACTATTTTACTGTCCATCCAAAAGGCAAGGCTACAGAATAGTTTGACATTTTGTCAAAGAATCATTATTATGAACAAAGGGAAGAAATTAATCATTTTGAAGTGTGTATGTAGAAAATGCCACCATCAAGCGTCACTTTAAGTCTTGAGGAAATAGCCCAGGAAGCTTGTCATTTGAGTCGGATTTCAAATTACACTGGCCAATATGGAGATGACTGATTAGGTATGTTATATGGTTTGAGAAATAAAGATCTGCAATCACAATTAAGTGTGAGTAATTCACTAAGAATAGGACATGGTAGCTTGCAATTTTGTCACACCATCATACAGCCCTTGGGAAGAAGGATCATGACTTTCCATCAAGAAGATGGTCTATGGGTTTTAAAAGGTTTTGCATTGTTTGTTTTACATGTTTTTGCAACCGTGATGCTGATAATTGTGATGTGTGCGTGAAAACTATGGGAAAAGACATTGTCATACATACACTGTAAGTGGATTATTTGCTCTCAGCTGCAAGCACTATAAAGCTTCCTGATGGCTAGAAACAGATCTTTCTGGATAGGTTTAAAATAGAGGATTAAAAATTTATAAGAAGAAAAGAATAAAACTTACTCCTAATAGAAGAGAAGAAAGATGTGACTCTGTTAAGATTTGTATTTAGAAAGCCTGGTAGAGACGTTTGGAATACAAAATTGTAAGCCAGTTAGTACTGAACAAAAGCAAGGAATGGAGCTCGTAAAGACTGATGAAGAACTAGTATGCGTTAAGGACTGTCCTATAACAGTGGGCGGCATAATATATGCAGTGTGTGTGATATTCTGGAAGTTCAAAGAAGGCTTCATTTTCATTGTCTTAATTTGCATTTCTTAAGTCTTAACTCTATACTATTTTGCATAATATAGGGTTGTCCTCATGTAAATTTTTCTACTATTAAGTAGCCTGTATTCTAAGTAAGGATTACTTTTATTTGTTATTTATTGGCTATCCTCCTAATATGGATCATTGCCACGCTAGTTTAGAGCATTTATCTAGTATATATCAAATTGGCAACGAGAATTTAGCATATGCTGGGTATTCAACATGACAGTATATGGGCAACGAGGCCAGTTTGATGGAGCCATCGAGCAAGTAATGAACTTCATTGATTATTTCTATGATTTGTTTTGACAGCTAATAGCATCAAAGAAGAAATTTTTGTCAGTGTTTTCCTTGCTGAAGTGGCAGCAGGAGATTTCAGCTCTTAAAGAATTGTTCCACCCCTGAATCGCCTAAAAGCCATATTAATGCTGCACTTACCTATTTACTTTGGAATTATTACAAGTCATTCATACTAGCAGAGAATCATAAATTTTGAACAGCAGTTCAAGCAAACGATGAAGCATTGCTGCATCCTTTGTCTGGGTGAAATCCATGGCTATTTTATGCGTGCTTTAGGAGCTCCTTTCTCACACTAACTGTCTGCTGTCTGGTATTTCGTTGAATACACTGCCATCTTATTCAAGATTTAAATTTTGTCTGTAACAAAGAAAAGTGTCTTGATGCATAAATGACCTTCAAAGTAAGCAAGGAGACCCTAGAAGTCAAAAGAAGTAACAATTTTGCAGGCTCAAACCTTTCTAAGTTACCTGCTTTTTTCGCAGATTCCTATACTAAGTTGCATTTCTGAACTGTAACTTTTATTAGATATTGTAAATATTTATATGAAAGTTCTAACAAATTTAGCCACTACGTTCTATACCTTGTGTTAATTGTTACACCGTAGAGCACAGTGGAAATGGACAACCGCCTATAATAATGCTTTGAGTATACCAAAACAAAACTGATTTGTAGTATGTTATTGGTATGTTACAGGTATAAGGCTTTGAGTATAGCAAGACAGAACTGACGTATAGTATGTGATTAGTGCACTATCACCCTGATAAGCCATTTGTTTGTCAACTAATGCTTATCCTTATAGAGTTGGCACAGTACTGATTCACAACATGCCAGGTGGATCAGAAAGACCCACAGCATATGTCACTCGTACAATGAGTAAGACTGAGACTAACTGTGCTCAGATTGAGAAATTGAATCCTGGTATCATTATCGGCGTGAAAGCATTCGTTCGTATTTGCACAATTGAAATTTTACCTTTAACCTCGATATTTCTTCTTAAAGCAAGTGTTCCAGCCCTAGCTGCAGCCTGCATGCGATGCTGAGCACTGTTAGTATCCGGTTATCAGTACGAAACAGTTTTTCCAAAGACATTACAAATTCAGACATTCTAAGTAAACTCCCAGCCCCATTAGCAACTGCTGTTGTTCAAAATGAGAACTTTTAATGCACACAGTGTTAATTTTAGACTGGCCACAAGATTGCCCTAGTCCAGTTCATAAACCGTTTGAACCGACGACAAGATGAATGATTGCCTCATATGGAGCCGACGACTTGTAATTATTGCAAAAGGACAACACCAACTGCTAATTGATTGTTGGCCATACAAGTATGAGTCAGTTGAAGATATTTGTCAGATCTTACGTATAATGGCTAGGTTTTGATCACGATATAGACTACATAGAAAGAATCGGTGCAAAGTGTGTAAAAAGTCACAGAATGCCGACACAGACACCATTACCTTCATTACCATGGACATCGGAATGCTGGCAATGCATCCATATTGATTTCTTTGAAGTTAAAGGACAACGATTTTTTTAGTTGGCGACAGTTACTCTAAATGGTTAGAGGTGAAACCTATAATAAGCACTACAGCATAGGCCACTATTAATACTTTACTCACACTATTCGGTCCATATGGGTTGCCACACCAGGTAGTTTCTAACAATGGTAAACGATTTATTGCAGACGAATTTAAGACATTCCTATCAGAAAATTTGATCTAGCCTTAAATCTGTTTACGCATCCTGCCATGAATGGTTGGCATAGAGACATTAACAAACATTTAAGGATAGCTGCCGTAGTCATCTACAACGCAGAACCACTGTAGCTTTGTTCTAGTGCAGGAACACTCCACATACTACCACTGGCACTTACCATGCAGAATTCTATTTATTTTGTAGTTCATGAGCATGACTCACATTAGTTAAACCTAACATTTGCCGCACGTTTAGAGTAGACACAGGATAATATTGAACTCAGGCATACAGAAACTTGAGTAGACAGTAATATTTTCCACGTCAGGGGACATCTAAGATAAATTTACCAGGTACACAGGTTACATCTTCAGCTATCCTACCTAGTAGACCTAGACAAGCCCAAAATAGAGGAAAATCTAGCCAAAATACAAAGTCATCATTGCCAGTAACAACTCAGTCGTTTCAAACATTAACAGTACACATGATAATAAAATAACAATGTACTGTAAGACCTCATAATTTAGAGTTGTAATTGTGAGGATGTAGTTGCAAAACGACTATTGTGATAGTATACTATCCTGTTTGAAACGTACATAGCTAAGAAGGAGGAGGGTAATGTGCTGACTCAACATGCCGAAAACTTCCAGAAGGTACAACTTTAATTACGTCTGGACAATTTTTGTATGATATAGTGTGATGCAAGATATAAATTAAGCTGTTACAAATTATGCTGTATTTTGTAGGATGATCAGTTCTGTGATTGGAAAATGAGAAATTCACCTCCCCATTGTATATTGGCTAACCGTCTAACCTAGACCACTAGCTTATGGTGTTTATCCAGTAGGGTCTAACTGTAGCATTAGGCAAAGTCTCGCATTTTTCAGGTAGCTCTGGTAATAAACATTGCCAGGCTATAAAGTCCATTCCTTGTTACTTAAAAGGCATTTACAGTTTGACGTTCAGCTAGAAGTAGTTATAATGACGTAACGTTGGAGGATATGTCGATGCAGATTGAGGAGGAAGTTCAGACACAAGGTCTTAGTTTGGTTACATTTTTATGGTTGGAAATAGTCCAGTATCTTCGGTTAGTTAGAAACATTGTCCTCTCGACCCCTGAGGCAGACTCGATGCTATTCTGCTGCTATGCCTAGGGCTCACATAACAGAATGCTATGGCACAGTTGTAAACTATTGTCCTCGAACCCTGCGTTTCATGCTAGTGCCCAGGCGCAGATGTACAGGGGGAAGAAGGGCACCCCCCAACAAACCATACAATTTTACAACGTGCAAATTTGAGTTAAGAGACATAACACGTGAATTAGACAAGGAAATGAGTAAGGTCAAACTTTAACCTAACAAGAAAGTACAGTAGTTGTATATTCAACTGACAGACCAACTTTTGTCTCACACTACAGTTTGCTCTTAAAACGAAACACCTTATGCGAGCTCATCTTTTTGAATGACGTGTTCGCATTGCACAAAAGTGTCTTACCTCATATCCTATTTAATCAGTCCCAAAGCTGCTAGTACATATATATCGTGTGCTATAAATGATCCTGTGTTCTAATAAACAGTTTATGAATTAAAATCAAGCTTGAAAAATACAACACAACTGTAGAAACCCCTCCCACCTCTATAAGATGGGTAGATGTCAGATTTCTAACAAGCACATATTGCAGGATGCAGTTACTGTTCAATTGTTAGTGCTGAAAATTGCCATATTCTAGTGATATTACTTTACGTAACTTATAACTGTTTACAGCTTTAAAGTGAGATATATTTGCTTCATTGATGGGCCAATGGGTTTCCTTGTCGTTGGAGTTAACTCAGTGAAAATGTTTCTGTAATGTATGCACATTAGGGAAGGCGTCATCCTAGCAGTCGCCTACGGCACTGATAATATGTCGATCATAGAAGAAACAACAGCTGCCTATTCACAAGAGCACGTCTACAAGCTTCAAAGCTGATCAAACTTACTCAACAACGAGGACAAATCCTTCACTGTTGCAGTCGGGTCAAGCATAGTAGGATAACTTCCAGAAATGGTCACAAGAAAGGAGTTTTAGACTTGCAAGCCAATTTTTGGTGAATCTCCTGAATACACAAAGTTAATAATTGTTTAGGATGCTTTCTTTAAATCTAATGATGGCATCCTTGTGCTCAATGAGTAGTTAGAAGCTGGACTTCCTCAACAGAAATCTGAATGCCATTAACGTGTCTACTTATCACGAAATGCATTAAAAGGTGCCATGTTTGCATTAGAATCTGTGCTGTTGCCTGTCCAGCATAATATATAGAAAATCTGAGTTGGTGCAAAAACAAACGGAATTTGAGCCTTCCGAGCAGTGGGTATTTATTTGAGATTACCATTTAGCTACAAAAAGAGAAAGGAACGCAGTACCGTCTGTGATCTCCTACTAGATCAAGGGCTTGAGGAGCTACTCCCCAACTTATAGAGTTACAAAGGAAGTCATTCTATTGAGGTAATATCTCTGCCCACCATCACAGCTATTGCAAAATACTAAAAACAGTTTTGAAAGAGAAGAGACCCCCCCAAAAAATTTAAGCGATAATTTAACAGCAGCAGTTAACTTATGTATGTTAGAGGACGATGAAGACCCAAATGAATGCTGCACAAAGAGTGATTAATATCACAGAGTGATTCTTCATAAGCTAAATTTCAACTTTACATCGGAGAATGTAAACTCTCAAAGGAAATTAGTAGACAGACAGTCATACAAAGTGAAACAATGGTAAGAAGGCATTTCTCGCACTTGTTGATGGTAACCAAATCGATTTATTCCACGAAATTTGTAAATTCTTGAAATTGGAAAGGTACGGAAACGTGTTATTCCGTGCTTGAAAGAAATCTTTTCACCTCCTATCAATAGGAGTTTTGGTTGAATCAGTTTGACTTAGCAATTCTTATTCTGGATGCATCAAGCTGATTATCAGACAATTCAAGATGTTTCCTGTAATTTACGTTTTAGGATTTTGAAAAATATTAATACAATACCCAATCACGCTTGAATCGTCACTGACCACGTCCACTTTAGCCTGCAAAGCCCCATTTCGTGCTGTGTCAATCATTTAACGCAAATCAAAGTAAGTCGTAGAGCATTTGCATTGAGGAGTGGTCTGCAAAAGTCTTGAGGCACGTCGTTAGCAATTATTTTCAGTAAGTAAAGGATTAGACCAAAACACACTTTCCGTTAATCTGTGTCTGAAGACGTGACGGAGTGAGGCACCGGCCACAAATCTAAGGTAGGGGACGTTTCTTCCATTTTTAAAAGTGTATCGTTCACCACAAGATTGAATAAAGACACTTTGTTATGTAAAACGTTTGTAATGGGCGAAAATCCGTAAATAAAGAGGGAGAATGAAGAATAAGGATAAGGGTCTATCAGTTTTGTTTCCGAGTTCTAGAATTTAGATGTTGAAATTGTCAATATGTGCCATATGGTAATATAGTGTTTACTATTTGACTTGCCTGTATATTTGTGGACAATGACGTATCATTAAAGTGTCTTTAATCTTTTGTTTAGAAGCAACAATGTATTCGAATACATAACATCATTCCAAGATGTACTGTGGTTTATATAAACCCTAAGTATGTCTGCTTGCAAAATATAAATTTTGTGGCTTTCGAACAAGAGAACGATCCATGTGCGGATCCATGTAGGTCGAAAATTCGCGAGTGGATCGTTCTTTTCTGGAAAATGTTGGTATAGTGGCACATTTTATATTACATTGGTTATATATTAGCCTTACGAGTACTAAATTCTGCCACATTTATTCTATTACAACAAAGTTGCTACCGAGCAGTATGTGGCATCTTATATTTTACATCTATTTACAACCACGCATGCAATATGCTGTCTAAAATAAACTCGATTCATGAGCATTACATGGGGAAGAAGCTGCCTTCTTCCTGCGGTTGTGATTATTACCTTATAGACCAAATGATAGCTTACTCTTATCTTCTTTATTGTTTTTTTTTCTTATCAAAGATGTGTTGTGAGAGACAATATGGTTGACATAGTAAAAAAGAAATTATACTTAACACAAAATGCGAAATATAAATAAAAATGTTCAGATTGGAATGGTCTCTCCCATTTCTTTGACGTGAGTGTGGTACCTTCCCAACTCTGTCGTCGGTATTATTATTGTCAGTTCGTTATCTGATTATTCACATATCAGTGCATTTGTTCCTGACTGTGGATATTTGCCTATTTCCGGGCTGTTTACGTCACTGTACTTGTAGATTTTGTTTTTGTAAGGTTGTTTCCAGAAGTCGTTTGCTTGAACTGTATTCAAAAACCAACAGGGATGCGCTGAGCTTTTAAAATTGTGTTGAGAAGGACAATTTGGCTTCCTGTAATATTGTCGCTAATCAGAATATCATTTAAGAATGACGGTATCTTTTTGTAAGACTAATATGGTTTCGTAAGACGAACATAACATGATATAACTTCTCGTAGCAAAATCTTAAATATTTGGAACGGTTGCATGACGAATTTTGATCTCTTCGAAAACATGTAGGTGTTACAACGGTATGATACATGCGTTTTGGATAATTACTCTAGTTTAATCGCCTTTGCGTACATTATTGCTTAAATCATTTTGGAGAAACCGACTCAGCCAGACAAACTATACTATGAAAAGTGCACCAACCTTTCGCAGTTAAAAACAGAATCGTTCATTGACCGCTAACAAAATTTAAAGCAAGCACATCAAGGGAACATATAACTTCGGAAAATTACATGGCATCCAGATGACGCCAACCAAAAGGAAACTGGTCTCATTACTAGCTGCAGATAACGGACAAGAGTTTGCCTCTCACAGACGAGGGTTAAGTAAGAGGACATTTATCAGTGTCAGGGACCCCTGCGGCTTGGACTAATGAACTTGGCTGTGATTG
>JANTCA010007472.1:18363-29038 GCA_024741275.1 Chironex yamaguchii
TCCTCGGTTATACTGCCTTTTTATTTTAGAAACTGGTAATGAAATAGTAGTTATGTAGTTTGTCAACATTCGAAACTTGGTAAAAAATGGCTCTTGGCTCTCGTTACCCCGAGTTTTCGTGTCCGTTGGAAACCTTTTCACCTGATTCAAAAGTTACTGATAATGAACGTTTGTACAGCAGGTGAATGAATTGTAGAGGTTGTAAAGTCAAAATATTGTGTTCCAATTCAAATCAGGTTAGCCTTGATCAAACGTTTTGAAAACACGTCTCCTACGACAATGATTATGGACATCATGCAAATTGTATTTTTTAAAACTCAATGCTGAAGAGACAAATCCAAATTTAAACTAGTGGTCAATTAACAGTTCCGAAAATGATTCAATGAAAAGTTTTTTTCGCAGAAATGATGAAATATACACACTCTTGCTTTTCTCGTTGCAATCGTCTCAATAATACGTACGGTTTACGCGATAACCTCCCTGGTTATTATATATCATTATAGGGTTTCCGTTCACCAATTGCATTTCCCAGCGCTTATGTTTGTAGACATTTCAGTTTGCGACGTGAAGACTGAATTTTGGAGATTGAAGCTTGTAACTACGGATGCCAGAATTGTTATTGAATGGCAAGGGTTGGAATTTTAAACTTGCATTGAACGCTAGTAAGGGAGTGCCCAAGACAGATAATGTGTTTGTTAGCTGCTGTATATATGTCCTGAATATCTGAGCATTGCACTCATCATAATCAACCAAGTAGATGCGAAAAGGAAAAAAGCAAAAAGTCTGTTTTTATGCTTGTGATCGTGCCCTTTTTATGCTTGTGATCGTGCCCTGACACTAGGAACTAGATACTCAAACCTTGCCTGGGTCCTCTCTACGTCAATAACCAACAGCGTTAACTCAACACCATCACATCAACGGATTAACAAATACAGCAACTGGAAAGCCTACAGCGCGTTCAAAACATACAATAGTTGAACATAACTTCCCCATAACACTTTGCCATAAACATACACTTCCTTTCTGACGTTTCATACTCAGAAGAGTGTCAGACGAAAAAAGCTTAAGTATGATTTTAGCGCAATGTCGCAAATTTTCACGGCGATCGTCATATGTCTTGAGGCCTGTAATACATTTGTGATTAGGGTGAGTCAAGGTTCTGTCTGTACGCTGGAACATTGGTAAGAAGCCTGAAAATGCTGCTTTTGGGTCAGAGGTGAAGTTTTATTTTTCGCTTTCGTGATTCTTTTTTGACCTCGTCAACGCAAAGAAGGTTTGATAAAGATTAAGAGACTTGACATACAAAAATGTTTACTGACGGAATTCCACAAATATAAACCTTTCATTAAATTCAAAGTTTAGCCTTAAAGTTTCCTATTCTGTCGCAGAGATTTGCCATTCTTGTTCATTTTTCTTGATGTAGGGGTGTAGTAGATTAATTACAGAATATCAGAACATACTTTTAAAGATAATAACAAACTAGTTTGCACTGAAGCGAGGCCTTGCAGGGATGTCTGCAGATCAGAAGTCTTGTCAGTGTCAGACTGATTGAGAGCCTAATCAACAAGATTATTCCTTGCTTTCACGGCTAGTGTCTATGGGCCTGTCCGCACTGGAAATATGATCAACTTGCTCAATCCCACGCCAGTCAAAGTTTTATTAAAATTTGGGTTCGCTCTGAGCTGTTTTTGAGACATGGATGGTTCAGTTTTTCCGTAATCATGTCTGATCATTGGGGCACTTGTGCTTCTTTACATTCTTCTTCCACATCTCTCATTTGTTACCTCTAATGCAATCCCCAAGACCTTTCTTGATCCACACTTTCAAATTACCAAACCAGTTCTTTCTGGGTGTCCCTCTTCTTCTCGTACCATCGTCTTTCCATTCTTTATGGTGTTTGCTAAAGATCGTTTCCTTCTGCGTACGTGGCTAAACCACCCTAGCTTCCTTCTGTTTCTAATAATCTCTCTTTCTTCCCTACTTGACTTTCAACTTTATTCAGCACACATACATTGGTGTGGTGGTCTTCCCAAGAAATATTGAGCAAAAGAACCTCATTTCAAACGTTGTTATTTTTTTCCGATACTAGTTGTGAATGTCTAGGTCTTGCACCAATACGAAACTATTGATGCTACGGAAGGAATGTTGAAGGAATATAAAAGATTTACCTGTTTGTTCACTTGTTAAATTTAAACACTAAAATAAAGGTATCTTACAGTACAATACTCTCTATATATAGTTTTTTGTAAGAGTATTTTCTTGGATGTTCTTATGTAATGGAAACAATTGATTTGACACATTTAAGACTCTTGTCCTTTCAGTGCAACAAAAAATCCATCGATTTATTCTAAACTAGACTATATTTTCAGAAAAAAAAATTCTAAACATTGTTGAAAAAAAAGTCAAATTATGGCACGTTCCCGGAAATATTTGCACAACTAACGTCTGGCGTATGTCCCGCCTTCATTGGCCCAGAATTGCGGGGGAGCATGGGGTGTAATCAAGACTTTCTAGGTTTGCGCCCCATTCTATTCCACGGCCCATTCCTACGCTGATCTTTGGTGTATGTAGAATGTAATCAACCTAATTGAAAAAGCAAGGATTATAGACAGATGTAGGTAGATAAGGTCTTGGCCAATTGAGGAAATGAATAAATAAATAAATGAATGAATAAAGCATAGCAGCACTGAGTCAGATTAACACCGGTGACACAATTTGCATGATGACGAAAGGAAAGGAAAATTGTTATCATATTTTCTGTTCCCGCGGTTCACAATTCTGTTGAGGAGTAAAACTGTCACCTCAGAGGAAATAATTACTAGCCAGCATGGCAGATTCCCCTTGTTTACTTGAGTGGTCATAACGGTTAACTTTAGTGAACCAAAAATTCTCAATGGCTTATGTGCCACAGTTTACATGTGACAACTTAGTAGTTAATTTTTGGATGGCTGTGCGATTGAAAGGTAACATATGCCCTTGACATCTTATCCCCAAGTTTTGAGTAGGCAGACGTTGCGTTTATCTTAGCTTAAAGTAGTAATCATCGTGAGCTTTACAAAAAAAGTTTATATTTGTACTTTATTTTCCTGATTTGGTAGTCAAAAGAGCTATAACTGTTCAGAGACAGTAAACGAAACTCCTAACACATCGGCTCCAGTCAGAAGACTATACTGAATCACGTTTGTTAGAACCAGGTAGCAACAGTTGCTATGTTTTTACATCGTTTGTGACGTAATGACTGCAGCGTATTTTTCTTCTGCCTATTTTGATGCTTCCACTGAAATTTTCAAAAGCATTCGTCACAATCTGCTCTAGGAAGATATTAAATAATCCTGGTGATAACAAGCAGCCTTGACGCACACAAAAACTGATCTTGAACCGCTCCCTCTCGAACTACCGCGGTTCATAACCGCACAACAGTTTGCCTCATACAGTCGTTTAACTGTTTCCACAATACGGATAGGTATATTATGCTTCTTCATACTGACCCAGAGTGCCTCGCTCCAAACCTTATCATAAGGCATTTTAAAGTCAATTAAATTGTGGTGCAATTCTTGCTAGTGATCTCTGAGTTTCTCAGACAAAACTCTCACATTCATTATCTGTGCAATAGTACTTTTGCCTTCACAAAACCCAGTTGGCTCTTCTGTAATAATTTGATTTGCAAACAGCTTTAGTCTGCTATTTTTGACTCTCAACATTACCTTGCTTGAGTGACTTTTAAGGCTTATAGTTCTTTACGTAGTGCATTTCTACACATTCCCTTTCGTTGAACGTGCTACCATTAGTGTACAAGTCCACTAGGTAAGCCATTTCTAAGATCATGTCGCAAATTTTATGTCAGAGATTTGTCATCTTTACTCCACCGTTCTTAAGCATTTCTAATGCTGTATTGTCAAGCCTACTGCTTTATCATTTTTCAGGTGATTGAGAGCTTCTTCAATCTCACTCCTCAGTATGTTAGATTCTTTGTTTGTTCTGTTCCTCATTGTTCCAATGGCTTTATGGCCTCTGGATCTGTCTGAATTGGATGGTTGTACAAGTCTTTCATGTTTTCTATCTACGTCAATTCAATTTTCTGACGACCAGTAATCATATTTCCATTCTTCTCCTAAACAGCAGTACTTTTGATCGTTTTCTCACTCCCATTAAGATTCAAATTCTGTATAATTGGCTGGCCCTGTTATTCTCAAAATCTTCTTGCAGGTCAACACATTTCTTTTGGAGATATTCCTCTTTAGCCTTTCGATATTTCTTTTTACTTCGATGTTTGAATATCGATATCTTTCCTAGTCATATTTACTGTTGTTCTTCTTGGCTTGTACACTTCATCTGTCATTACATTTGATGAAAATGTTGCCCTATGTAATAAGCAAAATGTATTTTGCTTATTAGCTGCCCGACGTGATGATAAAATTCCCTTACTTCTTTCTAAGTCGTATCTAAAGTGGAAGCATAAATCTGGACAATAGAGATTCTTTTAGGTGATGCACTAATTCTTATAATTCGGCTGTTAATAGGTTCACACTCCAGTAATGTGACTATGGTATCTCAGTGCACAATAAAGCCCACACCTTTTTCATGATTTTGTTCCTCTCCTGAATAGAATATTTTGTGACCACTACTAGTCACAGTTTCACGCATTTCAGCAAGTCTGATGATGTTCCTTGTGTTCTTTAGCTCATACTCCAATTCTTCTAATTTCCCCACAGGTCATAGAGTTCTTACGTTCCAGGTGCCAATTGTGAAATTTTCCTTAGCAGTCAACCCTTCAGTATAAAGCTCTGTGCTAGTTTGGATTTGTTACAGGCATTTTAATTGAATGACGACATTTGAGATGGCAAGCGTACCTGTTTCATACTGGTTAAAACAGTGCTGCTTCGACGCCTTACAACGGCATCTTTGATAGTTTAGTCAAAGTCTAGCATATGTCCTGTGCCAAATTTTGGCTTGAAATAATGCGTTCAGACGAAGTATTGAGTTGAGCATGGATAGTCTCATCCAGCTGTTTTCGGAATGACTTCAGGGTACCTTCGTCAGGCTGGCCCGGACAAGTCATAAAAGGAGAGAGGAAATAAAGCTCCAACCACAGTTAGCTTGACCTAATGATGCTCCGTTATATTAATCCATGTATAAAGTGATTAGTTATCACAGAAAATGGAAAACATTTCCTTAGATTATTAGTGTCTAAAACATACAAAGTTTCGAAGCTTGTGCCATTGCAGCCCGTAGAACGAACACAAAGTAGAGCAATAAAGCTAATAAGTTATCACGGCTGCCTTCGGAAGTAATTATCGAAATCAGATGAGTAGTTCAGTTTGTCTGACCTTTTACTTAGTACAGGCTGGCAAGTAGGCTCATAATTATGTAGGCAGGAAAAAATGGGAGATAGGTGATAACTGCACAACAAAAATATTATTACAGTATTAGGATTAGTATTGCATTTTTATGATATTATTATATATTAAGTACATTAGTGTTAGTTATGAAAGACTGAAGTACTGATGCACTCGAATTCCTACTCAAAGGCACACATCCAGAATCTAGAGATCGCAAATCTGCTATGAGTATTAATTTCAAATTAAATGAATTGAAATTAAATTGCAATGACAGCAGTTAGTGACACTGCTTCCAGCAACCTTTCAACTGCATGAAGAAAGAGCATCTTAACAACATCTTTTCGGTACTTTTGGCTCATACTTTCTTCACAGTTTCTTGCAAACGTTATTCGCGTGCATATATTTGTGACCACCTGCTGAGTTTCCAATCCAGCAATAACCATTTAAATCCACAGAAAATACCAATCTCAGCAGTCTATGCAATATCATGTAGCACGATAAGCACCATCAGGCATAGACCATCTAGGTAATAAATATCTGTCTTGTAATGCCTATGCGGCAAAGATGCCTAACCTCCGTTATTTACTTCATACCTAAAACACTGTTACTTAGGCTTCACAAATAACTCAACGGACACTGCAACCGGCCATACATATCGCTCGATGTTAGTGAACTACCGATTTTCTCTCAAAGAGGTAAGGATACTCCTGTTACCAAAAATAACATTTCATCAGATACGTATTGCCGAGCGTTTCCTGCGTTTTCAAAATCTGTTGTAGAAAACAATGATAAACAATGAAACAGCAAGCAGTGTCTCAGTGACTGTAAGGCTTCAAGTTTTGAGTCACACCATCAACGCAAATTCTGGCAATGACGGAGAAATAAGAGCATTAAGCGCATCTCCACCATATGATTTTTGTGACGATTTCTATTTAAAAAAATTTTATTTCGTCGCACTCTTGGCGATCATTCGACTATGAGCCAGTCAGATTTAAAAGTAGCCCAAACAAACAGCGTAAAAAATGTCGTAAGAAAAATTGTCGCGAATGTTTATGAAGATTGTCGCAAAAATTGTGTAGTGGAGATCCGGCTTTATTCTGTTACAATTTGGGTCTTGGCAAAGGTCGCATAGGAGGAATGAAGCTAAGATCATAAGTGCCAACTTGTATGCTTGACTACCGGGCGGCATTTTCTGATTTTGGTATCGGGTACCTCGTTTTGAAGCAAGTTGTAAAATGATTGTGTGTGAAATAACAGGTATTACAGCAGTAATATATTTTACGTTACTGATCAACGAAAAAGTAGCTGGTTTCACCCTAATTAATAATGCCCAATGGAGTGTTTGAAGTATGTTTTGACTTTTCAAATGTGAACTATATCTATATCCTATATCTGGGGATTTCATCGGAGGTAACTACACGCTTTCTCCCGGCTGCTACACTACGTGTACGGCGATTTTAAGAAATCTTTGCACCACAGAACACTCGATATAAACATGCGCTCCCCTACACAGAATGCTGAATGGATGAAAATAGGATTAACAACTTTACGCTTTCAGCAACGTTTCTCATTTTAAATTGGCTAGTTAATTACGATCTTTTGTTGAGGGCAATCATTAGAAAGGAAATTAGCTAAAATGCACAGAGGAGACCTTCACCAAGGTAGCAACTGCACTCACGATATCTGCTTTAGTTGCTGTAACAGCTGAGGTACACCGTTATTTTTTATTGCGGGATTTTTAATAGTATAGTAAGTGCAGAATTCGTACATAAATGAGTTCAAGGGTTATAGTACTGCATATATATATTTGTTGATCAGATTAAGTTATCAGTGTATGACTCTCTTTATAACAATTTTCATTTTACTGTTGTTTTAACACGTAATATAATTACTTCATGTAATTACTGAAGAGGGTACAGACAGTCCATATAGTTTAGGCGGTACAGTACATCCTTCTGACCTCTGAGATGGCAAGTCCTGATGCTGTTCATTTATAACTTTATAATTATGTCTATTCAGACTTATAATCATGCTATCTACATTGTTTCTATCCGTAGCATCAGCAGAAGAATCCTTCAATTGTATAATTTGAACAAATTTGAAGAATATAGATTTTTCGTTTGAGGCTCAGAGGTAACTTGAGGCTTTTGAAGATATCATGCATTTGGCCAAATGAAGCCTATCCTGCAGCAATTCTTGTCTTGACTTCTGATTCTTATCTTGACTAACTTCCTGACCAAGATAGACGTACTGTTCCACAGTTTGGAGACACACATTGTCGACTTAAGCTCCTGATGAGTTGCCTGAGAATTAAGATTTAGGCTTTCTTGATTTAGTTGGTGAAGCATTTCTTGCAGCTCATCTTGCTTGCGATTATTATGTAAATGGAATAGTGCAGTTGGCTCAAATGTTCACTGCCTACGAGGATTCATTTCTTGTCCCAATCTACGTTCCTGAAAATGTCTTATAAACATGCTGCAAACAGTTTAGGTGAGATGGTGTTGCCTTGACCAACTCTTCTTTCAGTTCTAAATTTTTCTGATGTTTTATGCAGCTTGCTTGATGGTTGAGTATTTTTGTAGATGTTGAAAAGCTGTAATGGATATACAAAGCTCTCATTACAACTTCCAGTTCCATTGAATCAAAAGCTTTTTCATAGTCTACAAAGGACGTGGATGACGTTCTTCTAGCAATCTTGTTCATCTCTTCGTTATAACTTCAGCAAATTGTTTGTACAAACCAAACAGCACTCTTACTGGTCTATATGGTAGTTTCCAAAGTGTTCGATGTCATCTTTCTTGTGCAACAGGATGACTTTTGTATTCGTCCATGTATCAAGGATGCTTTCCTCTTCCAGGCATTTGGTAATTAGCATGATCAGACTATTCAGGATGATCTTTCCCTAATTATTCTATTGTATATGCCTTTCTCCAGTCCCTTGTGTCCCCACTTTTGTATTGATATGACTCTGACAATGAGTTGTACTCCTTTCCAATTCTTATCGAAGGTCGTCATAAAAGGCCTCTGTTTCTTCCTGTTGTTTATTTTGTGTTGGAGCTTATGCCTGAATAACTTTCAAACCGTATTATTTTGATAGTTTGACTTGGACACTTGCAACCTCTTTAGAACAGCTGTAGAACTCCATTACGTTGGTGTCTACGACTTTGTTGATGAGAAAGGCTACACCATGTTGTTGTTTATTTGTTCGTCCTCTGCGGTACAGCACATGGCCGCCTGCCAGCTTGACTGTTTCCAAGCCTAAATGCCTGGATTCGGATATGCCAACTGTGCTCCACTTGATGTTTTCCATCTCCTTCAATAAGATATCCAAGTGATGACCTTCAGGGAGTGTTCTAACGTTGTAGGTGACTACGTAGAAACCTTGTTGATTTGTCTTCTTGTTGTGGGCAGCAGCATTCATGGGCACAGCATCGCTGTCCACTACAGACGCAGCGGTTAGACCTGTTTGCGATGATCAAATAAGAACGCTCGGATTTACTGAACTTGTACGTTACATTTAGAGAGTCAAGGCCTTTCTCAGTCGCACTGGCCCAGTTGATTGAGGTAACTTCTTCGGAGTTTTCGCGTCTTACAACAGTTACTAACTAAAACTGAAGAATCTGTTTTACCCTGATGCTTGCCTACTGACCATTAGGAATGTACTTCCTTCTCTAACCTTGTCAGAAGGGATTTGGCAGGGGCATCTCTTTCTGTAAGATTGGGGTCTTTCTTCATCGTATCCCAGGGTGGGAGGTGATAAGGAGTGCTCGCAAATGCCCGAGGTGCTCCTCTAGACCAATCGTGAAGTAGATACTACTTAAACTCTCATACAGGCCCCTCAGACTTGCCCAGTGCCTCTAGGTTGGCGCTGTTGTGCTCATACGTTCTTTGATGGCTCTTATTCTTAATGTTGGTGGGTTACAATGAATCCCTCCTGACCAGAATGTCCGCCTGCCGTAGAAACCTGGTGGGGGAGTCGGTCGAGGCGCCGACCACCCGACCATGAAACAGGTGGTGCTGGTTTACATGGTACCAGTAGCAGGCTCTTACCTAAAATTCATGTTACAAGAATACAAATAGAGAATTGCAATAGAAATAATTTTGAACCACATAACGGGTTGACAAGATAACTTCTGCTCGAGTTAATCTCTGTCATGATCTTCCTCTTAATTAAATGAAATTAATCTTCTACTGCAAGAAATGATTCCAACTTAAACACCCCAAAATTTTATTTTTGTCTCTCAATAATGTGTAATGGTATCATGCTTAAGAGTGACTTTGAGTTGATGATGAATTAAACATTCTCAACGCCAATAATGATTAAAAAGGAAACCACTTTGAAAGTGTAATAATTAAACATAATATTTGATTTCTAAGAAGCAAGATACAAGTTCAAGATAGAAAATTACAAATTAATTAAGGCTACCCTACCAGCACGATTTTCAAACAGTTACTGTTTGCTTTTCAGCCAACGAATACCCTTTTAGTTGTCAGTTTTAGCAAAGATCTAAATACCCATTTGATCAGATCTTTCCTAATCATTAATGTTTTAACACTGTATCTTGTATCAAATATGGAATTAAATAACAGGCGACCCCTTTATTGTTATCACAAGAAAATACACGGCTTCTGGTTGCTGTTCTGAGGGTGAAGGGAAACTTTTGCGCTAAAGCAAATTAACATAATGTTGGCAGTTCCATATACTGTCACTCCCCTTTATCTTGACGTCTCGTTATCTCGACATCCGACCATGTCGACATAATTTCACATCCTCGGCTAAAATCCTAAAGTTTAAACTTAAAATACCAGATTAACTCGATCTCTCTATCTTGACACCCCATTTTGCCGAAAACTTTGAATTTCAATGGGCAATATGAAGAAAAATATCAAAAATCCAAATTGGAAATACTAATGAGAATATTAAATTTTTTGTTGCACATTTTTAATGTATTTCACAGCTATGTTCTGAGATGCTTTGCCGCTTTAAGTCCTTTGTCTGATTGCCGTCTAACATCTTTTCCAGTAGTTTTGTGAGATTTCTTGAATACAAAGTGATATGGAAGACATTTGTAAATGAAATGCTTGCTACGCGTCCAGACCCAGAAAATCAGTAGGAGTGATCTGGAAAAGCAGTTTTGGAAGACAAAACGTTTTTGTCACACTTACCGATCAGTTGAAGCCCTAGCCTTAAAACGTTTGAATGGTGCAAATTAGATAGCTCTTTGTGTCTTGAAATACAACTATTGTATGTATATACATATATCTGACACTGATGAAGGCTTAAGCCGAAACACAGAAAAATTAATGAGTTTCCCCTTACCCACCGCTGGGTTTCG
>JANTCA010007483.1:0-29033 GCA_024741275.1 Chironex yamaguchii
GCCCGAATGGTTTCACAAAGTCAGGGGTGGGTGGGTGGGTGGGTGGGGTGGAGCTAAGATCTTCAATGGAAACAAATCAGGTCTATGAGGAAAAAAAAGTTTAGTTGATGCATACCTTTTTCGATTATTTGCAAGGGAAATAATAGAGCAAATATTATCACACAATGTACACCATTTTATCCTGTGAAGTGAAATTCATTGCAAAAAATATGCAGGTTACGGGCACCTTACATCATAATGTACTGGTTGGCTCTTAAATGAAACTTCATATCACAAGTTCCATATAGAAGTAAACAGGGTAGTCTTGTATATATAACAGAAGTAACGTTATGATTGTGACCACTGGAACTTCGAACCGTGGTCTTCGAACCCGTGGCTCGGGACTCTATATCCGACTGCTTGAGATAAACAGCTCAATGTCAAAAGACGGATGGCCATTTAACCAAGATTGTCTACTTATGCTACTGGGTGTCTGTCTATTGGCAAATACGCTTCCAAGTGGCATGTGTTTTGTGCCTGCAATGCATTCATTTATCACCATTTACAATGTTTCCGTTTAAAACCACTAATACTGAGCACTGAAGTGACTTGTTTTGTATACTTTGGAGGCCTTTAGCGTTATAGTCTTAAACAAAAACTAAATCCATAATGGTGCGAAGAATACTTATTTAACACTAGAGTCTTCCACAGCAGCACTTACCACTTTTGTTAACATCCTCTTCAAGCTCAATGATCTCTTTAGAAACGATATCAGAAGAAACAAAATTTTCTTCGTGATGTAGATTGACGCCATCGTTTGTATTTTTCAAAATATCATCTGCAGTGCAAATGTGTATAAATTGACTGATCCCAATCAGCAGGAAGAAGCCACAAGGAATCTGCTGACAAGACAAAAGTGAGTATGAATGTAACAGTTGACAGTTTACAAGCTCAATTCAAAATCGAAGGCAACATATTTAAGGTGAACTCTTTCTGCCTCCAGAGTACTGGATTTCTTGTTTTAATATAAAAAGACTCCAATACACTTAAAAGAAGGAGTTCATTTTATCACTTGCACTCTTTCAATAATGCTTTGTTTCTTCATTTTCTCTTTATTTCTTTTCCCTTTCTTGTTTATGATTGGCTAGTTTCAATAGATATTTCGTGTAAAAATGTTGCCATATATATATGCTTTCCTATTTGACGATTCATACTCTGAAGAGTGTCCAAGGAAGAAATCTTTTAAGTATGTTCTTAGCGCAATGCCATAAATTTTCAAGGAGATATCAAAATATCTTGATAATAAAGCAGTAATACGATTAGAAATTTTGGTAATAAAATTGAAACAGTTTTTAACACATAACCTGAGGTCATTGTAAATAAAATAGGAGAGACAATAGTACTTAAGTGGTTTATCATACCAGTGAATCATGGAGATTGGATACGCTATATTATATGGTTGGGATGAAGGAAGTTAACTTGTGCAGCAGTTATGTATGCCTTGTTCAGTAACACAGTAAATGAATATTACGAGAAAAGAAATGCTCAACATTAACATTTGACAATATGAACTACGATGGCAAAATATCATGTAAAAATGATACCTACCTTCATTTTGTATAAAACTACACGCCGTCGTACAATACAACTTACAGCTTTACCAAATTTTGTTCACTTTATAGCAAAATGGCGAGTTCTTTCTCTCACATAAATAACGTTATCCTGTCAAATTCTCGTGTTTATTTTACAATTGATACAAACTTGTCAACAGTGAGTCAAAGAAATAGTAGGCTTTGTTCAGCTGGAATTGCTTGATAATTCACGCTTAGTGATCAAAATATACAGGTATTACCCTGACAACGTATTTCTCCTTGAAACAATGTATTCTATTATTCCAAGAATACGTAAAGACTTGCAAATGTAACAGACTAGGTTGTTTTATTGCAAAGACTGGTTGAAATATTTCCTTTCATCTATACAAGGACAGTGACAATGCTTTAGAAATGATGATTATGGTGTGTCGTTAAACGACATTTGTTTCCTTCTTACAATAAAACATCTCATCTCTTGTATGTCGTGTTAGATACATCTGCTCTAGAAAGGACCACACGACCTTATTTATGCATTCCACACAGAATATTGATTAAATATAACTGACACTTTCCTTATGTATTAGCTATAAAACTCTTTACTATCAAAGGTACACATTAAAAATCTAATATGCTCCAACAGGCGTGCTAATTTCAATTCTAATATTAAACGTATTGATCACGTATAAAGTTTTAGCACAATAACAAGTGCCAATTCTAATCATCTGTGTTTACAAAGAGACTTTTTTGTTGATATTAGGAACAGATTTTGTGACAAATTGAATACAATTTAAGTTGGTAGACATAGAAAAGGAACAAATCTGTAAACTGTTTAAGGGAAATTGATTACTAATTCTATTTGCAATCTATCGTTTTAGATGCAAAATACATTGTCGTACGCCACGACTCAATAGATTCCTTGATAAAACAGGAGACTTTAACGTAAGTGTGGCTTCCGGTCATTTCATGGGCACTGATACGCTTTTTTTAAAATGTGTTTAAGTAGATCATGTCGTTGGTTATTTTAATCTCCTGATACCTTTTCCCTTTTCTATTTGTTGATATTGAACTCGCTCTAATTAACAGTTGCTGCTCATCATCTATTTCATCACCCTAGTCTCTGTTTAGAAGCTTCCGTGTCCTTAGTGCGCATGCCGTTTTATATACTCTTCTGTATGAAAAGCAGTGTTCTTCCAATGGATACACCTTTCTACTTTTAAAAAGAAGTCTGATCCTTTCTGGCAAGTGCTTTAAAATTGATTCCCTAAGGATGAGGTCAAAAAGAGCTTAATACACTTTAGCTGAAAGAATAGTTATTGTGACAAGTATAAAACTCTCTTGGATCAGCACGACCTCAACTTAGTACCAGGCCTATTTCCATTAACTGAAAAATGGTAACCACTGCTCGTTTCTGGTTAAATTTATACGACACAATAGCAAATTCGTTGACCTTGTTTAAATTTGGATGCATGCATTTTGAACCTTGTTAACTGCAAGGCATTAATCTCGCGTAATCGAAGCATGCGATTTGAGTGCTGACTGTTGAAGATCATCTTTCAGCCTCGTTTCAAATGATTAAATAGCATTGAAAGCAACAGCAACTATGAAGCTGCATCTTCACTATATATAACAGAGTCACGATTTTCGCGTAGCATTATATACGTGACCACTTTTACTCTTTTCTCGGCTACTTTAGTTAATTATCTGGAAGATGAAAGTTTGAAGATATCTGTGCACAACTACCAGAAATCGCAAGTATATTTTAGAAGGCAGTAATTTCATGAGAAGGGGAGACTCTCAAGTCTCTCTTAATATCTTTCCTTTGCTTCCCCCAACTAATTCATGCGTTTAGGCAACATTCTACAATGTACAAAACCTAAAAATAAAATAATATAATACCAAAACAAGACCACGCTTCATAGGAAACGTTGCTCACAGGCCTCTTTGTTTGCCTCTTCGTCTCATGGTTGCCATTGACAACAGGCCGTGTGACGTACCACAGCAAAGGTGTATACTGGGGGAAATGTGACCAAGGGATGTATACTCCTTCACTACGAACACGTCTAAAAACACCCCAAAACCCTTCACATCTTCTACATTCTGTCATCACCGTCTGGTATTTCACAGATCATATCAACATTCCAAGGATACGTGATGAGTTAATCAACCGAGAAAGGTTTAGTGAATTCATGTTTTGCAAAATTCATGTGTGATCACTATTAGGTCCCCACAAATTAGCATCATAGACATAGGAGTGGAGTTGAAGGGGCAGGCAACCCGATTATCGATGCATCTTCTCAAATGTTTGCGATTTTTGACGATCACATCGGACAAACAGCAATATAAGATTGACTTATCTATGTGTTTAGAAAATCAAGTATCAGGTTTAACAGTATTTATGTGATTGATAAGAAGTGGATAACTGACCGAGTAATTCGTTTTCGCCAATATTTTGACAAATACTTCTTTTATTTCGGTCTAAACAATCGAAGGAACTGTGCGATCAACATTGTAAGGAGTTGTGATATATATATATACATATATCTTGTTACGAGAAGAAACATGGAAGTACTCCAAGAAGTCGAGGGAACTACTGCAGTCCGGTCGTAGCACAAGATTATTACGGGCCAGAGACAACAGCTCCGCGATGATGCTAAAAGCATTGCGTCTTGAACCAAGGGCACATCCAGATCTACTTGCACTTCAACGGTGTTTATCCAGAAGGTTGTCACAAGTTGCAACAAAGGAACAGGAGACAGAAGATGATGTTGTAATTTCTGTACCAAGTCATAAAGGTAGCCCAATTAAAAGTAACATAGACATTAACACGTGTTAGTGTGGTAGTGCGCACTTTGTCCAGTTTCTTTGAATGTTTGATATTTCTAGAGCCTTAAAATCTTGATGATGTTTTCGGAATTTATTGATGCCTTAATAGTAACAATTATTGTAGGTAATTCATGACCTAGTAATGAATTACTAAAATGATATTTAGACCCTAAACTGGTTGATGATACATAGACTTCATAGGTAAGTCATCTAGTGAAATTATTTTTATATGACTCATTAAAATCAACAATCTGCACCTTCAACGAAAGGCTGTGTTGTGGTTTCTATAATGCATGTTCTTTGTTTGTAATTTGTTGCACTTTATCAACATAAATCGATCCTGCCCTTTGCTGTGTAGCAGATCCCAGTTTTTCATATCATCCAGTACTTAATTTTACTTTAGTTAAGACTATATCAATATGTTGGACCAAAACAATGGCAGAATAAAGGCCAAGGTGGAATGCAATCTTGTTCTATTCTGATTTAACATCTTTAAGTGTCTTTGCTACTTTTCCCATTTTCCTTTTCTGGTGAAACACAATTTTTGTCATGAAGCATACCATTTTGGGTCATCAACAGACATGTCACAGCTACAGTGTAGCTTGGTTAACCATTTCTGTTCTTACAAAAATTAATATAAATACGAATTATCTGTACATTGATACCTAATTTGTCAGTCATCAATGGTCTCAGTTATAGTCAACGTTAGATACAAAGATGTATCTGAATGGATGAGGGGCTTCTATAACTAGAAGATTTTGGACAAGTGTTGAAGTAATGACACTTGATACAGTTCCTATCCTCAGCAAGTCAGGGTTCTACTTTGACACTGAATTAACCACAACTAAGTTATAAGCTCCTATGACCAGTTTTTCTAAGTAGGGCTTGAGTAAGATTGAGAAAGAATGTATATTTGACAGAAATGTTAACAAGGATCTTGCGAGATTTACCACAAGAAAGTAAGACATACCACATGGCAAACTCAGTAGCACAATTAATGTGGCCTTTGCATGAGTGAGCTCTTGTATGTCTAGCCAGTTATTGACCATACACTTTCACTGAACTTTGATGGAAATCATCAGTATGTGAAGTCTCTTTCTGTTTAGCAAAACATTACATCACCAACCATTCACTTGTATATGCAACTATGATTAAAATCCATTGTTTGTTAAGTAATAACATTGCTTAGTTGGTTAAATGAAAATGCTCAAATGTTGGCTGAAATCATGTCAATCAATCAAATAATCTATTAATAAAACAATCAACAAATTAATGAATTTATCAATCATATTCATTTAAGGCTATCTTGCACAGTATTCACTTATGGGAGTCAGGTCTCTCTCATTTGTTTTCCTTTTCACAAAAACTTATGAACCCGAAAATTCCATAACTAATTTGAAACATCCTAATAAAGTTAGAGTATTCCTGACCACCAGGGGCATGTTCTGAGTAAACTGTTACTGTAAACTGTTTGGTGTGCTTTTGATACTGTTTTCAACAGTTATAGACATTATCATCATTTTAGAATCTGTTATTAGTCCATGCAAGCATTGGTTGGACTGTTCATGCAATTTCAGATCTTCAAACTGGACAGTTTGCTCTCAAGAAAGACCCTCACCATGCAGAACCTCACTAATAGCATGTTCCCAGGTCTTGTGTAGCTTGTCATGCATATTTTCACCCAACACATTCAGTGTACATAATGCTTGTCTTTCAGCATGCCTGAGCCATCTTAGCCATCTATGGTGCATTACATCAAGTATTGACTTGATGCCTAACTGAGCCTTGAGTTCTTCACAGGAAAATTTGAGACCCCACACATCCAGTGAATCATTGACATCTTGTTTTGATTCTTCAGTCTTCAATCCTTTCTTTTTGATCTCAGTTTTCTAATTTTCAAACTTGCATTCAAGGTCTTCACTAGATCATCTGCTTAAAGCAGCTTCCAAGGCAATTCTGTTCTGAATCCCATGGAGAGTGTTTTGAGAACAATGATAAACAGTAGAGTTCTCAAAAGAGAGCCTTGGTGTGTCTGTATTTCCACACTAAAACCTTCTCTTGTGGAGTCAGTGATAGCCACAGCACCCGCTGCATTTTCATACAAACACATCACTAATGAGCCCATCTTCAATTGGGACATTTCACAGGACCCATTGTGCTACCTTTCAGGGAACTCGCTCAAATGTCTTTTCCATGCCTTCCTTCTTGGTAAAAAACTTTTCCTGGATTTTTCTGTGTATTGAAAATCACATCTGGCATTAAACCAAACTGTATTTCATCAACACTGATTGAGCATCCGAGAAACTTGTCTGTAACATGCTATAGGATTTTCATTAAACGGTCAAGTAATTTAAGTTCTTGAAAAATTTGCATGTTCCATAGCAGCATCCTTTCTTTGGTACAATTGATAATGGTGCTCATATCCCATTTATGATGGACTTTCTCATTTTTTACAATGTTAGACAATTTGAAGAGTTGTAATCCTAAATCACCAGAGACCTTGAGCAGGACCTTCTTTTGGGTTGCCCATGTCCAGATGGTTACTGTCCCATGAGAACTCTTCATTTAGCAATCTATGATAATGTTCTGTTGAAGTGTTAAGCCTCTCCTTGTCATTGAAAACAAGGACACCAATGTTATTTCTGATGCAAGTGTCACCAACCACAGCCTTGATCTGCTTTCAGGGGCATCCATAGACCCTTCTCATTGGAGGGGGGGGGGGATGTAAAGGTCATTGATTCCTTACAAAGACATTTGTGCCAATAATAAAAAGCTTCACTCACTGAAACTCATACATGTGTATTTTAGTATACTGGTTACATTTTTATGCCTTTTCTTAATAATGAAAACTGTGTAAATAGAGGCATGCATAGCTCTTCAATGCCTCCTCCTTTGCAGAACTCTTGATAAAGGGTTATTTTGGTTGTTGTTGTAAATTATGTAAAGTGGCAGAAGAAAACAGTCGTGTTAACTGTGGTGAGCTCTTAAGTGGCATGTGGTCCATGGACCTGCTCAAGGAGGCGTAGTTGATTGAACATTAAAAGAAAATAATATTTAGACTTCGAACTTTGTTAAATTGCATTCCTATGATTGGCATCCAAATAAGACTTTTTAATGTGCAAAGTGATATCGTGAAGTGATTTACTTTTGCTGGAAATAAAGAGGATTTTCTAAAAGACTGCAGCATTACGATCCAGATTTATAAGGCTTTCATTTTTGAACTCCAGCTTCAAGGATGTCTTTCTTCTCACTATATCATGTACATAACAACTACAAATCCAAAGGATACATTCTATATTGCTTTCCTTGACTAATAAACGGCATTTGTTATTTCAAACAATTATACTATAAAAGATCTTGAAATCATTGGTTGATTGTTCAGTTTCTCAGATGCAAAACAATTGTTTGCATGTACGTGAAAGATGAAGTAAATATTCTTTAATGTGGATCCAATCATTGACATTGTGCATTGGATCGGTATTCAAAAATCTTGATTTCATTTTTTTTCTAATGACCCTGATGAATCAAAATTAATGCTCTAATTATTGCTTGAATTTTTTGATTCTACAAACAAGATCACATTCACTATAAGTTTTACATAACAATCACAATTGCGCATTAATAAGTTTGTTTCTTCCTTTTGTCCTTGTTATTGTAACTAGTCCTTTGCCTTTTTTTAAACCAAAGTCCAAACTCTCTATCATATATTTATGATATCATTACGGTAATTTTCTCTATGATTGTCCTGATTTTTTGAGTATTGAGAATACAACATATCTAAGTGCAAGATGGTATTGTTTTCCCCAAAGGAGAAAGTAAGGAGGGTGTAGAAAAAATAAACTTGTTGTCATTCATTTTCTTGACTGAGCTAGTCTTCCCAAAAATGCCTCAGCACTCTGGCCTCACAGCTATCAAAAAGAACCATAAATATATTGAAATTGGTAAGCATTCCATCATCCTCATTTTGTTATGTGGGATACATTATACAATAAATATCATGTCACACATATTGTCAGCATTGTGGTGATTAATCAGCTACAATGTGTTTCACTTGATTGAAATATATGGTTTTAGCAATGCTGATTATCTTATCTATGATATTGACCTGAGGAATTAATGTTCAGGTTTCCTAGACCATTCCTTCAAAGTTGTCCTTTAAGTCCATAGTATCTGTAAGATCTTTATCACAATGTAAAACCATCAGATCTTCTAACCTGCTGTCAGTCATAGTAAACTTAAAAACGTTCTTGACAAATTTCACAACACTGAAGATTCTCTGATCTTTTGGGATGATGATGCTTTTAGTAAGAAGTTTATGGAATTTCCATGCTAACAGCAAAATGCCTCTGTTTGCATAAGCTAATACCACTGCATCAGCAGCAGTTTCAGGTTGTTCTTCTATGACTTCTAGTTTCATGGTATTGTATAACATTCCTTATTCCACATGTATTGCACCTGGATCCATTTCTGTAGATCACATTTTGCATAATGCAAACACAACTTCTTCCTTTGGATAGTCTGGGAATGGAGGTTGAAGCAACCTTATCATAGGTATCACAAGTGTTTAATCTGGATATCATCTTTCCTTCAAACACGTTGATGGACATGTCCGGCATTTGAATTCCTTCCGATAATACTGAACAGGAGTCAAGTCTCCTTGGGTGTCAGGATTATCATACACTCAGGCCGGCTTCTTTCTTTTCTTATGATGTCTCTTATAATCGTTTTCCGCATCAATCTCCAGGTTCTTAGCATACTTGCACAGTGCTAGTGCCTGGTCATCCATTGTATCTTTGACAGTGCAGATATACTTGACCTGGTGCTCTTCAAAGCTGAAATCCTCAGCTTGAAGTGTTTCTGACTGCCTGTTTGCCTTCATAAATATGTTCTTCATGAACATCAGAGCAACTATACGAGTGCTACTGCAGGGATGTTTAACCGCTGTGTTGTTCTTGTGGGCTTGACAAGGAATGTAAGGTTTGTTTCTGTTTAATTCTCTTGATTCACATTGCCCAAGCTCCATTAGTGTGTCCTGAGATATAAGATGCATAGTCATGTGACTGGAAGGTCCAGTTTTGAGGATCCATGTTTATGGTCCTTGTTATGTACTGGGCTGGGTGAGACAGAGATGTCAAAATTTCAGAGTCACACAAGAAACAGCAGACTTTACTTTGATAACACTCTTGTATTTATAAAATCACCAACCGCATACATGCATGCTATTTTACAAGGTACTTGTTTAGTTATAAAAGGAAGATCTTTTCTGAACAATTACAGAAAACAGAAATAGAAATAGTAATAACACAAAAAAGCTTATTAGTATATGATTTTCTGTGCCAATGTGAAGCTCGGTATGTAGTTCGCACTTCTCAAAGATTGGGTGACAGGATCAAACAACATGTTCCAGCCACTTTACGCCAAGCATCAATTCCTCCTGGAGAACAGCCATTTCGTGCTTGCAAAGCGAAAATGATTGCCAAAACATGCGATTCTGCCATAGGCCATCATATGCTAGAATATTTACAAGGCACCAAAATGTATAAGGATAGGAATTTTGGGATAATTAGAAAAGCTAGATTATCCTTTCATCTAAGCGTATTGGAGTATGTCTATATAAAGCAAGAAAACCAGTACTCTGTAGGTAGAAAGAGTTCATTTTTTCACTTGGACTCTGCCAATTATGTTTTGTTTCATCGTTTTTGCTTCCGTTTTTTCCTTTCTTTTTTATGATTGGCTCATTTTGATACATGTTTTTATGTTTTTAGGTTGTCATATGTATACTTTCCTTTCTGTAGATTCATACTCTGAAGAGTGTCAGACAAAAAAAGCTTGTAAGCATACTTTTAGTACAATGTCTCAAATTTTCAAGGTGATTTTCAACTTTTGTATCACAAAAAGATTGTTCAAATTCATATGCCAAAATAATTGCCATTTGTTCAATTTCAATTTTTGTTGACATCACATGTCCGACACAACATTATGATTTGCTCTTGCAATAATTGTTGTAGGGGTTTGTTTCTTTCTGTCCCTCCCTTCCTTTCTTTCCTTCTTTCCCTTTCTCTTTCCTTCCATTCTTTCTCCCTTTCTTTCTGCTTCCTTTGATTTGCGCACAGCACCATGATTTTGCCAACAGATTAGATGAATGGTGTGTCACCTCCCACACCCTCTAATGGAGACACCCCTGCTTGCTTTGCAATTCAAAATTCATTATCTGTAGGGGTCTTTTTCATGGTCAATTAGCCAAACTGCTCAACTTCTTCCGTTGTCTTTACTACATATACAGCTGTTTGTGCTCTTGTTGTAGCCTCCGATTAGGTTGCTTTGCTACAGGTACTATTCTTCCATTCCTTTCCTAAACATCTTTTTTCTTTCAATATCTACATTCCAACAAAATCTGGTCCTTTCTCTGCACTGGCCATTTAGAAACCTCTTGTCGCACCTGTTCAGCATGATGTAATCGATCTGTATGATTGAACTACTACAGGAAAAGTTAATAAGAGTGCTGTTAAAGCACTCTTTATCTGTTTGCTTGATTACATTCTGGCAGTGTCCACATCCAGCACTAACCATACCATGCACAAGACCTTTGCATTCAACTCCAGCTCTGTTTATACAGTTTTGTTTAGACAGTCAAGTTTTAGTTTGTCTTTTAATTTTATATTCTTATTTTTTGCAGAGTCAAAGCCAGCTGATGTACACTTATCTGGTGCAGTGAAAGGACATGGTCCACAAGATTCATATAGAAACCTTGTGAACACCAATGTCTTGAAACAAGATAAGCATCAAGAAGATGTTGTTGCAAAATTGCAAAATTTGTTCAAAAATGTATTGTCATATGAACCATACAAGCCGGGTCTCTTGGGAAAGGTTGGTAAACATAATTAATAAATATTGCTTTTTCTAATATGTTTACTGAAATGCTTTATGCTTTATTGTATATATTGTAGTTTGTTGTATGATTGGATTTTTTTTATCTTGGTAATGTGTGGGTCTGAATTTTGGTGTCTTGAAACCTGAAGTAAGGAGAAAACTTGAATTGAATTTAGCTGTTAAAAAGTTTGGGAGGATAGGTTTCTGTTACTTTAAGTAGTCTAAAATGTCAGATATACATTTTTATCCAATTAATTGTATATTTAACATATTCAACTATCATGTACTGTAGTTTTGGTTGTTATCAATAGATTCAGGAAGACATAGCAATATTTTAATTGTACTTTCAATAATAAGTCAGATTCAGACATAAAGATCCAATGTCAAGTGGGCAAAAGTAAAGATGGATGAGCCTAGTTCTGTATCTGAGTATTGATACTGAGGCAATTCTAGCCTTGGACAGATGGTGGTGGTTGCTCTCAAATGGATTTGTTAATTGTGGTACATAACTGAGCTACACATAACAATTGTGGATGTTTAGGGTACTTATATTAGAAAAAAGGTGGTATGTAGCCTTTTAGAATCCACACTAATGGTTATGCTTTCTAAAAGCAAGATGCAACATTGCATCCACATTTTCATTAAAAAGTATGATTATTCATTCTGCTATGTCGAGGCTTTAGTAATATGTATTTCTTGCCGCAGACAAGGGTTAATTGTGTCTGATGCCTGAAATAATTGTGGGAGTGGCTTACTCTGTATCTAACTTTTGTACTGATATGGAGGTACTTCATGGACGTGTAATATAGTTTGATACATGCTTTATTAACCCTGGTATGTTTATTCTAACTATTTATCAAAGGCATCCTGGAGTTTAGGTTTGTGCATGTGGCCTAATATGCTTAAGAAACTGAAAAGCAAGTTGTGGTGAAGCATGAGAAACTTTAGACATCTGGACCTAACAGTTACAAAGACAGTAGGTGTCAACTAGCATCACAAATGTGTTTTCCATCAAGTAGATTCAATGTGTTTAGTGTCAACAGTCTGGATTGGGTTGTTAGTTGATGTGATTATAATTGCGTTATACAGTTTCTTGAGTTTCTGGTTATTAAAATGCCAAGACTCTTGTTTAGTATTAGTGTGTCAGACATCTTGATTCGCCCCTGGGATTATGTATGTCAATAAAACATAGAAGATATGTAGATTAAGATAAAAAAGATTTTTTATGTTCATTGTCTTCTCGAGAAGATATGAATGCATGCAGTGGTTTTGACCCACTAGGTCTTAGTCATTCAGTGGTACTGTACTCCCCTCATCATAGTGGAGATTTTAGATACATATATTTGTGTATTTATATATACTATATATGTGTGTGCTTCATTTTGTCTACCATTCTAGATGCTTGGATACAAAAAAGCTAAAGCCCCTACAGGAATGTATTTGTATGGCAGTGTTGGTATGTATTTTTCATTGTGTACAAGATAAATTTATTAGTATATAAAAAAGTTCTTGGAATGAAGTTTAAAATTATGTGTGAGAGTTCTTGCAATGAAGGCAATTTTAGATAAATTTCTTATGATAAAGTAAGAAGACATTTCTTGCAGCTATGTTTGTTTGACTTAGTAAATGGTCCTTGGACACATCCATAGTGGTGGTATTTTACTGGAATGAGAATTCTGTGGAGTACAAAATGGACACAAAGCGGGAAGGGGTGACTGTTACCTGGGAGAACAGTTAAGATTGCACAGATTAGATATTTGTCGACTTGCCAAAGCAAGAAGAAACATTACACTGATCACAATCTGTAACACAGTAAGCATCAATTTTGATGTTGGCTTATCAAGCAGGTCACATGTATTAAGATGATTGTTACAACCAAATTGTCCTCTAAGTAAGGTAGTGAGATGGTATTTATTTGTATCACTGATTTCATTAATGCTGTTAGTTTTGAGCAGAATGTTGCAGTAGTGTAAATTGCTTCATTATAACTGAGGATTCACTGTAATTTGAAATTTAATAGCAAATACAACATATAACATACTTCAGAATTTAATCATTCCGTCTTGAATAATCAATTTTTTACGTTTACTTCTTAAGGATGTGGAAAAACAATGCTAATGGATTTATTTTATGAAAATGTAAATTTACCAAAAAAGAAAAGAGTTCATTTCAATTCTTTTATGCTTGATGTACATAAACGTAAGTATGGACCATACATATGAATCATCTATAATTACAGTTATTTGTAAGTACAAAAGCAAAAGCAAATTAATATATTTTTGTAAGAATTCAGTAGGGCAATTGACAAGTTTTCCATGAGCGTTAAGTGTCTCTTTAAATTAAAGAGCGAGATTAGATTGACCTCCAATTTGATTCTCCGCCTTTTTTCTGCGTGATAACAGTTTTGGTAAATTGTAAATGTGAATTAACCTTCAACGCCCCAAAAGACCAATTTACAAATATGAAGTGCTGTGCTTAGGACTATCCATTGAAGTTAATTTGGGTTTTGTTTAGTTCAGCCTGCTTTGTAGCGCCAGCCCAGTAGATGGTAGAAGAGATTCCGGCTAACCAGGCCAGCCCGTTTCTCATGTAACCGAATTGTTGCAAATGACCGAAAAGGCTGTTAACACCGGGATCTCGGATGAAGATGTTCATGTCTGCTAGCTGGGCTAGTCCTCTCCATATAATTAGCCCTTTACACTATAACAGGAATAAACATGTGACGTAATTAAGAATGCGTGAATTTATTGCAGAAAACATTAATGCAGTATTTTATAAATTACCAAGTCGTGCATAAAATCAATGGTGAGTCATTAAGACATTAATGACATTAGCATGTCATAATTTTTCAGGTGATATGTTTTTATTTTCTTTCTTTCTCATTCATATCTTCATGCCTAAGCGGGTTCGTGGGAGTCAATTGTGCTTCATTATCGTGCCACTGTAACACGTGTATTTTAATAAGAATGTTTAATATCTCCATGTTTGTTCTTAGATCAACACAGCTATTATATTCTAATCTACGTTTTGGCAAATGCCCCTAAAAAGGACGTTGAACCGTGTTATTTGTTTTTTATTTTTGCAATGCTGGACAATCCCCCTTTCCTCATAGACATACATAGACGTAGGAAGCATATCATAAGTGGGGGGACAAGAAAAAACGGCATACAACCCCATCTATGTTTATAGAAAATTTCACGCCCTTTGACGAGCTAACAAAAATTAATTTGCAGCATACTCAGTCAGAGCAGCAAACTTAAGTACTTAAGATGTTTAAGAGTTTCTTTTTTAAAAGATTTTTTTTTTTCACAAAAAGAATATCACATGAATACAAAGATAAGTAGAACATCACATCAACAAGACAGTAATTATAGTCAACCTAATACGTCAACAGTTAATTTATCTTATTGCATAATTACCAAAAATAAAGCGACGTTTATTCAAGCCATTATAGGAAGTTCTTCAAATGATGTAAATTGTGAAGGATGGTACAGGAAACAAGTGACCACAACCAGACAACTAGCTCTAGCTGGCTGACAGGCATTTGACCACAGAAAAGGGATTAGGACCCTAATCCTTATTCTCTGATTAGACTTGAGGCATCGCAATAGGAAAATTTGTCAGGAGCTATTACATTTGATTGCAGTTTCTGAGTTTCACAATTTCATGGTGCCCTTTCCTCGCTGTGGGCCTGATGGGCAGTATTAAAGTAAATCGGGAAATCTAAACAGACATTTTGAAAAAACACAAACCGTGATTCTTCCACAACGGGACAGCCTCTACAAAAGGGGTATTTTTTCTTTCAAAAGGGAGTATTTTTTAACTTTTTGGAAAACGTGGAGCGGGCAGGAACCCCAGCTCCCCGGCTCCTGCGTCAATGCGTAAAAGTTATTAGATTTGTGACCTGTTTTTCAAATTAATTACCCTTTTTTACCTTTTGATTTCATTGACCAGGAATTCATCAATTTAAGCTGTCTGTACCTGAGCAGGATCACAGAGACAAGACAGCAAAAGCACTTGATCCCATACCTCCTGTGGCTGATGCAATCAGTGATGAATATTGGCTGCTTTGTTTTGATGAATTTCAAGTACGCGTGTAACATTACTCATTGCTATTTTTCTTTGTCACTGTGCAAGACACAGAGGAAGCTAAAATAATTCACTATTGTTGTCATTCACGTACTCTTTGTTGACCCTTGATGAACTTAGATTCTACCATGACCTTTGATTTGTCGCAGGTAACTTCAGTTGTGCCACAGTCATAGCAGTGATCACTTTTGATGACATCCGGCATACAGCTTATTTGTCGCCCGGAGCATCCATTCCTGCTTAGTATACTAACCATGACTGCTCTTTCCAAGAAAGTCAAACGCGCGACATAGCCAAAGTTTATTTGGCTGGACTCTGTGGTTTTGCTGGCAAGTGAGACGTCTGACTGTATTTGATTGAAAATAAATCATTGTTTAATCTCCAAGAGTAATACTCTTTCAGCCATTTGTCATCTCAGAAATAAACTTTATTCGATGTGATTATAGATTCTAGTGTTGCTTCTAGACCACGCAAATGTTCCCACGATGCTGTAGCGAAAGGAATAATTATTTCTTGCTATTTATTGTCCGGTGTCTGTATCGCCACGCTACAAGGAACAATATGAATTATCACGTTTAGGGCTTCCGTCTTCCTTTTTATGGACAGTTACTGTGGAACTTCGTCTTATATACGCAGATTATTACCTAACTGAAGCGGATTAAATTCTGTTAAATTTTGAAAAACTGTTAAGTTCGACACAATCATATTTGTCGGTTGTTAAGGGCCAAAACGTCAGTAGATGTTTTGGAACTAAAAATGCATTTTATAGTTAATCACAATGGAAGTAAAGGGATAAAATCCTGAACCGAAAAGCAAGAAAATGGCCGTGTTTTCAAAAAGTCTTTGATCCTATTTACCAAAACGAGCATAGATAGGCTTTCCGTTTTCACTGGAACTGATGAACCTGTATTGATATGGATCCGCTATCCGTATTACTTTGGGATCGCTTTCAAAAGTGTACCCTTTTGGATCCGTTCCGATTGAGGTCCAGTGTAAACGGCTGATACGGATCCACACTGGTGCTAATCGGTTACAAGATAATGTTTTTTCGTCTCGAGGCCAATTTAAGAATGCTATCCCGAAGTTACCGTTGCGGCAAACGAGACAATTGAGTGGAACCGTTTCAGTACAGATTGCAGTGTAAACACTAACGAAAATCGTTCCAAATCCGAAAAGGATTCGTACTCTTTTGGATTCGTAACAGTGTAAACGGGGCCTTAAAGTACAGCACCGAGATTTAAAGTATCAACAACAAATTCTTATGTAGGAGTTTGATATGCAGTTTGAATATATGTACAATTTCTTTTAAAATTTCTTTTGAACATATACAGGGTATGATTCATTGGCTGAAACGGTGGTTTACTTTAATGTTTTACTTAATACAGGCTGTTTCATTAACTTAATGGTTTCTGTACTGATGGTATTTTGTTTTTGTTTTAAATTATTAGGTAACAGATATTGCCGATGCGATGATATTGAAAAGACTGTTTACCCATTTATTTAGCAATGGCGTAGTGGTAGTGGCAACTTCAAATAGAAGTCCTGATGGTAAGTTACAGATCGAGGTTGACAGCGTTGTCTTACGGTAACAGCAAAAAGAGGAGCAGTCTTAAGGATCAATCTGGCTACTGATGATAGTCTCCCGACTGAAAACACATTCACCAATGGACTGTCTCCTGATAGCCTAACGGAAAAACTGAAGTGGAATGGCTGAAAATCTTACGGTCGTTTCTTTTGAGTTGCTGGGCTTGCGGTAGTTGCTTCGAATATTTATTAGAACAGTGTCAGACGAAAAAAGCTTTTAAGTATGTTTTTAGCGCAATGTCCCAAATTTTTAGGACGATTTTCAAGTTTCGTACCACAAAAAGATTGTTCGCATATTCATTAGGTTTGCAATGGGAATTTCCTTGTTTGAAACTGAGGTGGTCATAACCATAACTTTTTTTCTGCTTCGATTAACCGTGCTGTCTTTAACAAATTGCAGTATTCTTTTTGCCTAACTGCAGTAGTGTTTGCATGCCTTATATATACTGTCTGGGATTTGAGTTATCAAAATGTAGCTTCTTTCTTAAGCCTTAAAGAGTATTTTTAAGTTGCAAAAGTTTACTGGTTTGAGTTAAGATCGTGATTAATGGCAAAATCAGTCGTCTTATTTTATTCCTGTCAGTAACGTTATTGTTTCCTGATTACGTCACTGAGTTTTGATTTACTCCATTATTGAGGTTATAAAATTGTCTATTTGATATACGGGGTATAGGGGATAAATTCTAAGTAAAGTATGATTGGAACTTGAAAGCACTCAAGCGGGGCAAACCTCCGCAAAGGCATTCCCGATAATGTGCAGGCGGCAATTTGGATCACTATGCTAATATAGTAGACTTGCCCTGGGTCGTTGTCTTCCCATCCTAAAATTAAAATACATTCAGAACAGTTGAAGTTGTGTCATGCCCAAGCAAGCGAGAGAACCAACAAACGAATAGCAAAATAGATGGAGGCCAATACGTACTGTCCTTGCTGGAGATAATGAGATTATCTTTAAGCACTCACGAACACCTTGGCACAGCTATTAGACATTCTTGCAAGGTTTAAACATCTCCACAACCAAGGCTTCCAGCTTGCACTTCGTAACCCTGGTTCGAAGCTCAGATGGTCAGTTACATGTATACATTCACTCGTTTTATGTGAACAAATTGGCAGGTAACAACTGTAACTGTTTTGTACCTATGTTTTACAGATCTTTACAAGAATGGTCTTCAACGAGGAAATTTTTTACCATTTATACCAATATTAAAGGTAACATATTAATAAATTGATCACGGAATGTGTTGATTTTATTAATTGATATGCGTACGATAATGATTACTCTTTAAATAAATATCATGAGGTGCTAGGTAGTATAACGTGCTAGACACTGCTAGTGGTAGGTAGCACAAGGTGCTAGGTGGCATTGGTTGCTAGGTGGCATTATTGCCATATAGTATTATGTGATTGTTATTAGATGATGAATAGCGTAAGATAATGTGTAGCATTGAGTGACGCATTTAACCAGATGCTCCCTTAGATAGTAGTTGGTATTAAGCTTTAGGTGGTATCTGGTGATAAGTATCATTACATGCTAAGTAGCACCAGGTAATATAGTGCATTAAATTGTTCGTGTTGTTAGCTAACATGTGGCATTAGATGGCTGGTCGCATTGTGTGATATTATTAAGCGGTAGGTGGTATTAAGGCATTACTTACTTTGTATTATCAGGTGATGGGTTGTATTAAATGGCTGCAGGTATTAGATTATAGGTGGTATAAGTAAACTGTTTGCTCAAACTGTTAGGTGGCATGAAATAATGGATGGCATAGGCTCATAGAAATCCGATTGTCGGTTCTGATCCAAGTACAAACCGTCAGGGAATGTAGCAAAGTGCTAGATTTAAAAGGATGGTGCTATGACCTCCCGTCCGGAAGTGCTTGTGTGAATTGCAAGCTGGTAGGGGGGAGGGGGAGGGAAGGGAATAGGCGGACTTTGCTCTCATAATAATTATTACAATTAAGTAAATGTCCAAGTTAATAGGCATCACATACAGTACTACAGTTTTCACTTGGCCTGCAGTATGTAACAGGGAAATCATGGTCTGTGATATTAAAAGTAAAAATGGATTCACCGTTTTAGAGACAAATTTCCTATTGCTACGTTGCTACTGTAAGAAGTTCATTACTATAGTCTAACGATTGGTTGGTCTTAATCAATTGATATTGTTTTAAGTCTTACCACTTACGTTTTCACCTCCAGAATATTTATCATGGCGACTATCCTTGCAAAAAGTTGGCCCTCATTAGTGACCTTAATAATCATTGCTTTTTGTGCTCTTATTTCTATCTGTAGTCCAATTGCGATGTGGTTTGTTTGGATTCTAACGTAGATTATAGACGACTAGGTAAGTACCGTTGTTTAAAGTCCTAACTCTAGTTTTATTGAGACAGAAGAAAGTTCAGTTCTAGGATCAGTGGTGTAACAAATGATCCCCTTCCTAGATTTCTCCAATAGCTGTTCAGTGAATAGAAGATTAACATTTGTGCCAGTCACATTTGCCGTCCTAGTATTGGCCACTTCCTACAAGATCATCTGTAAATTGAGGAGTGATTAAAATGGGCCACCTTGGATTGTTAGTCTTTGAATCTAAAAATCTTAATTCGTGTCTAGACTTGTCACATAAAGTTTTAGGTGAGGTACCTCTCTGTACCCCAAGGCTTAAGAAATTAACAGGTGTGGTCATAGACATGAAAACCCGCGACCACACTGCCGAGATTCGCCATACTCTATTGAGTGGGTCCCCTGAATGAGATGTATCAATCCATTATCTTGCGATGAAATCAAGTGTATGAGTGAAAAAGAAGAACGTGAGTGAAAAAGAAGAACGTGAGTGAAAAAGAAGAACGTGAGTGAAAAAGAAGAACGTGAATGAAAAAGAAGAACGTGAATGAAGAAGAAGAACGTGAATGAAAATGAAGAACGTGAATGAAAAAGAAGAACGTGAATGAAAAAGAACAACGTGAATGAAAATGAAGAACGTGAATGAAAAAGAACAACGTGAATGAAAAAGAACACCGTGAATGAAAAAGAATAACGTGAATGAAAAAGAACAACGTGAATGAAAAAGAAGAACGTGAGTGACTAAGATAACTAGCATGTGACAAAAATGTTTTTTATGAAGATATACTAACAAGTTTGATAATCCCAGTCATTCAAAAACGAAAGAAGCTAGACCACTTATTCATGTATCTTTGAGACGCAATTTCTCAGATGCCTTGAAACTCACAGTATTTGAGAGTCCACTGTACATCAAACGTTCAACGCTAATACGACTTTTTATTTATGTTTAGACCTTGCAACGCTAGGAAAAGTTTACCTCGATTCCAATGATCCTTGGTGTGAGCAGAAGTTACAGTCAATAATTGATCAATTATTCAGAGAACAACAATTAGGTAAAGGATTTAATTTTTATGCTAGAATGTCTAAAAGTTAAGCTCGTCTGGTCAGTTTTCGTTTTTATTCACAAGGTGCAGCTTTACTGCTGGGTCGGAGAAGGTAACGATCCATCTGACAATGTCCGATCTACAAGACTGTAGTCATGTGACAGAATAGGGAATATTAATACCTTGTGTGGAGAATATGGTACGGAGTAAGAGAGTAAGCTGGTTTGGTCACCTTTGTGGAATGTTCGTGGTAGGGTTTCGTTAACGATTTTCTGGAGTTGCAGCCAAGTGGTAGTGGCATTGCGGAGGCATCCACTGAGGATGACTTGGAGAAAAAATTTGTTCATAGATATAGAAATAGGAGGACTAATGACAGAAAGCAGTCAGGATGTCGTAAAGGGGCGCAAATCTTGTCTTCTAAACGTTTACAGTTGCAGACTTGTATCCGTGACCCATGCAGTGTGTTAACCACAAACTACACAACATTCAGGTTTCAGGCGATGGAAGGATGTCTATCTTGTCGGTGCGATTCTTAGTACAGCCACCGTAACTACAGTACGTTGTCTTTAAAAAAGTGTTCGGTAACGATGAGTAAGACAGGAGACATGTATCGTAGTATTCATCAGACGTCACTCTCATCTTGTCGTTGAGTAAATTCTGGCCTTTTATTCTTGCTTTTGCCGTGTATTGTAAGTCCAAATGTTTTCATCAGTAAAATGTTAGTAAAGTTTCAACCTTTATATTTTATCTTCTGTACACTAACGTCAGTTCACTGCATCATTGTCAATTGGCCAACTTCTTTAACGTTGAACTAGTAGTCATGTATGTTAGATATTATTACCATCAGAAAGGAGTCTTGCGCCTTTGTTAAGTGTGTATCATTTTGCAATGTTGCTTCTGGCCACAAATGATGTAAAATCGATGCGACTGATTCAAGTAATTTAAATCTCATTAATATTTCATGTTATCAAGGTGGTCATGAATCAGGACCCAAAGTGCTTCGTGTTTTCGGAAGAGAGATTGTGATGCCAGTGACTTGCGGTCATGTAGTAGTATCAACTTTCGAAGATCTTTGTGTAAAGGTAAGTTTACTACATCACAAACAAGATGGCATTTTTTTGTTAACAGTAGTATTTTTACGAAACTGTACATATTAAAAGTACTTAAGTGCATTTTATGCAAGTATAAAAATCGGCAAATGGATATATAGGGGATTGCAAGTCACAGCATCCTAGCAACATTGAAGGAATTGGAAACCTTGGCTGCAAAACCTTTGGCTTAGCATATGAGACAATTGCCAGACTACTAAATTGTTAGACGTCATTTCAGACAACGGGATCGGCCTACAGTTGTATGGAAGTTAGTGACTTTTAAAGTTACCAACGTACTTACGCCTTACTGATGAATAAACATGCAGGCACTTTTCCCGGCAATTTCGGACATATGTCTCTAAATCTTCCGTCCGTGTGTATGATCTGCGTGATTTTTGAGTCCGGGCTGCTTGATATTCATTAAGGTTGTAGCGACGCAGTCATGAAATCACGAACGCCCAAATTCACCTCTGAGAAACAACTTCACGGTATCTCAGTTGTCAGAACATCTGCTCGGAAAGCAGAAGGTCGCGTGTTTAGTCCCTGCCCTGGACGTACGATTTGTTTCTCAGAATTACAGCAATTTCATGATCACTCATAAAGTCATAACTACAGGGTCACAAAATAGTCACAAAAAGGGTAATTTTTTGTACCAATTTTCATCACTTTAATAACAACTTGCATTTTTTCTTGTCCCGTAGCCGCGTGGCGCAGCGGATTACCTCGAGATTTCAAAGGAATTTCAAACAGTTGTCATCAAAAATATACCTCAAATGACCCTTCAAAGAAAGGTGGAAGCAAGGCGATTTATAACTATGATTGATAATTTTTATGATAACAAGGTAACGGGATAATCTGTGATTACCATATGTTTCATATAGACAAAGGAGAAATCCTTGAGATCTTGTTCCGTGACCCTTGACGCTGCACACGTCAGAGTGAAGAATTCGCCGTTTAACGACAATCAAACTTTGTTTCAGTCCTTCCTGAAAACCGTTTCAACTGATAGCGATCAAGTTACGACCATCGCCTGAATTATAATTTTGTGGTGGATGCGAGCATCTAACCGTCTTACACAGAGCCAAAATGTTTTCAATATTTAATAACCTTTCTTGCCAAATTTAACCAGTTGGTAGCCATCTGGTAAACCGTACTGTTTAAGATTTCACTGTATGAACATGAAGCGAGAGGATGCGCTAAGAGAAAGCTTAGAGACTTAGCTTGAGAACTTGAGGTCAAGAGCACAAGCTTTAACGATAAGTCAAGGGAAGGTTTTGTCTTGGGATTCGTTGTACTTTCATCAGGCCAAGATTTGTATCTGGTTATTTATCATAGTTGGCGACAAGAACATGATTAAATGGTAAGCTTTTTAGAGCTGATGATAAAAATTTGTTTCAAACATTTAATCCTTTTCAAAACATGAGGTTTTGGGCTGGGTTAAGATCAAAATTCGAGCAAAAGATTTTATTTGTTTGTTAACAACTATTTTGTAGATCTCGAAACAAATGGGTGAGCTTTGAGGGGGGGGGGGCTATTCATTTGTTTTATCCTGTTCTTTGATTTGTTCCTATTTACAGCACTACAATCTGTGAGTGATAAAACCGTACCCTTCTTTCTTGTGCATTTTTGTTTTCGCAAAAGCAAAATGGCGCAACGATAAGGGCTAATGCCTTGACTCCACGTAGCTCCCTGTGGTCAGAGTTAGAAAGCGACCAAAGTAAAACAGGTAGGGGTTTCCCAAGCAGCAATAAAATGAACCTCGATCGAGATTTAGGACCTACATGGACACGAGATCGGACGTGCATAAACTTTTGCATATAGTCAAAAGTAAGTAAAATACCCTTTTCTTTCAAACGGGGACTCTAAGGAAACATTGACAAAATGAGAATGAAGCTCAGGGCTCCTAAAGACGATCTAGGGACTATTTAGCCTGCAATCGAGCCAACAGTTGCCCCAGTTTCTGAAATTTTAAGCCACAAGTGTAAGACAAACGTCTCAAGACCCTGCAACCGATCCACGTGGTTACCTATCTCCGCTCTTGACTCGTGTAGTGTCAGGTTTGTCGCATAGCTGAATAATCATGATTTTGTGTTTTAATTTGCATTGGGCTCTTATGTATTTCATTCTTTTGTCTAGGTAAGAATAATTTGTACGGCTGAGCAGCCCGTCGAACACTTATTTAAAGCATCTTCGATGACAGCAAAAGATGAAGAAGATCGTAGAATGTTGATGGATGATCTTGGAATTAGCTCTGTAAGTTGGTCCAGGGGTACATTGCGATCAGTCCTGTCCAATGTCACTTGTAACTTCACTGTTTTTGTCTGTGGTTGGTAAGCGGTCATTAAGGTTAGTCGTCGACTTGAAAAACAACTTTAGAATTGCAATGATCGATAACCTGAGCTCTGTCCGACATTTAAAGTGACACGTCTCCAGCCGAGCTCAATCTGAGTCATCGAAAGATTTTTTAGACCTCCAATCGTGGTCGTCTACTCATATGGTGTTTGTATATTTGCAAGCACGCTTACAAGCAGCTTGTTCTCTTATGTTCAAGCTGTTCACTATTAGACGTTTTGACAAATTGTAGGTCAGTTTTACGTAAAGAACATCAGTAAAACAGTAATGACCGCCTGATTTTAAAATTAGGTTCCCGAAATACTATCAAACAGCCATATATAACAAGCTTCAAAATTAAAGTTCTTAAGGCTACTATATGAAAACTGTAATACAGCAGGAAAGTTTTAACTTAGCTTCCTTCTTTGGACATAGTAACCACGGTGTCACCACCACTTCTCGATGCACCGTTATCTGTTGTTACAGTTTCGACTACCATCACAGGCTAGCCACTGTGAAACGAGTGAAATTAGGAACCTTTCGCCCATTGGACCATACTTAGCTTTTTTGACATGCACTTAAGCCCTTGTTTTTCTTTGTCGTTCTTGTTTTTTCTCCCTTTTTTCCTCCTCGTATTCCCCCATCTATTTACAGTTACAGTCGCTTAGTAATTTTTTGCTCTGTCAATCATGTTGTCTTTGTCTGTATTCTGATTGGTTCTTTCTTATCTTATTCTAGTTCCAGCTTCCTAGCCTTACCATATTTTATTGTTTAAATGTCTCCGACCGGAGCGTAACACATTTGTAAATTGCATCCTAGCCAAAGTAATTGAAGAGGACATCTTACCCCTGAAAATTGTCACCTAGGCTCGTCTTACACCTACAATGTAGAAGCCAAGTACTTGTCATACCGACTTCGAAAACGAGTGATTTTTCTGATTTAAACTTAATAAAATCAGTGAGTATGTTAAAGGAAGTTTTGCCGTCTAAGCTGACTACTTGCAATAGCCTAAACAGAAACGACGTTTTTCACCATGTTGTGCCTTCCCGACATTTGTATATAAGTATAACACAGTAACGGTCCCGAATAGGATTATTTGTTCTGCACTGATGTTATATGATCGTTGACTTAATTACTCTAGAACGAAGCTAATGCACAAGCCAGCATATTTACAGCAGAGGAGGAGATTTTTGCTTTCGAGAGAACAATCTCTAGGCTCACAGAAATGCAAAGTGAACAGTACTGGAACAGTAGGGAGCAAACAAGGTGACCAGAAGAGACTGCATATTGAATTTTGCCTCAAAGAGTGCTCAGTCGCTATAATCAGATATACTAATATTTTTATACGATATGATGACGTGTATTTAGCGTATGTCTGATTGTGTGCAGCCCTTTTACCTCGTAAAATTATTGCCATCATGAATTTATATGCACATGTGAATTTTATTGATAATATAACCGTTTTACGTGCTACCTGTACTACATATAATGTCTGAAGCACTGTAATGTTTTAGATGCCTACCATCCATTTTACGCCAGTCATCTAATTGGACAGCGTTGACTATATCTTTAAATTTGACATGAAGTGGTGAGAATCTTATTTGATAATGCGACATCGACAACGAAAGTCATGCTTTTCGTATTCTAAATTTAATGCATTCATTTTTATGTCTGCGTTTTGCTTGAGAGTCTGTTTGTATGCGATGCGTGCAACTGTTTAAACTCATAGATTCCCAACTTTTGGAAGCTGGAGCGATTGGTTTTGGCCCCTCTTTGTTGTTCTTAGTCTTGCCGTCTACAGTTTGAAGACATTTTATATAAACATATATTTCCTGGTGAGTGAAACTTCACAGAACAGGCTTGTAGAAACAGAACGGGAGTTTTTTATTTTTCCTCTCTTGAACTATATAACGCTTTTCAGACTGTCCATTCTAGCATATAGTCCAATCATTATGAAACGCAATCACCCCTATGATTAATTCTGTATTGTCCTCCTGAATTGTATCACTCAAAGCTATTCCCTCCCTCTATAAGGTGACGTATCTGTCATCTACTCTCGCTGCATTGAAAATTATCAGCCTCTTCCATCTGCTAGCTTGAGTAATTTGGCCCTAACCAAACAATCTCTAAGTTTTTCAGCCCGCCTACATAAACTTACTAGTTCCTCTACAAAGATATCCTCACGTTCGTTTGAATTTCTTAATATTGTTTACAGCCTGTTAAGAATGTTGCTAGTGCTATTAAGAATCGTGGCTTTTAACTTTCATTGCCAAAACACAATATCAAAACAATTTAAAGCCATTAAGTAAAAACTGCATTCTGTAAACGAATATCAGTCTCCAAGGTTACCAAAAAAGTGGCCTTATGGGTTTCATGGTACGCCTTTTTCAGGAGTCAATGATCATATCAACCCCGTAAGTCCACCATAAAGCAAGTCAGTCGAGGGTAAAATTCGATAGAAGTATGAAATGATACTTTGCTATTTTTAGCAAAGTGTATTTTGTATTGTCCGTCTGTGGTTGTTGACATAAAGTGCAATGTAAATCATTGATTGGATTTCTTTTTCTAAAATTCTCTTAGCACTTTTGCAGTTCTATGTGCTAAAGCTTCTTGTACCCTTTGGACAGAAATAAGCTATTCAAAGATGTCCAGACAAACAATCTAAGTACCATGTAATGATAGAGGGCTGGTCAGCATAATCTGCTCTGTATACAACATTGATGCTATACATATTCTGCCTGCTTAATTTAATTGATGATGATTACTAAGCTTAAGAAAAGTTGAGATGGCATAGTTGGAATGAAGTAAAAGGTCAGATTAAATTCCTTTCAAAAATTGGGAAGAGACAGTTGTGTTGAAAATTTCCGACAAATCCGACTAACCTCTTAGCAAAGTAACAGTGCCCCCCTGCCCACTCCGGCCACGACACCTCTTGGTCCTACCCTCTCAAACCGACTAACGTTTGATAACATTTTACCTTCCTCTTTGGCGTTACCCGAGTTACAGTCAGTTGTTCTGACAACACAAACACCGCCTATTTAGCGGACAAACAAACATTCTGCAAATAATCATGGTTTAATAGCCATTGTCATCCGCTTGCTCTTCACATGGCCACATCATCAAAGGGTCTGGGTACTAAGTTTACAATATGGGGGCCATGCCGAAGGAGGTACCATAACAGTAATCCTCTGACTGTGGACATTGCAGGCAAAATAATACATAATCGACCTGAGTTCTGAAATTATACATTGTTCGCAGGGAGAAAGTTTCAGTTCACCCGAATTAAACCTCTAATTACTTTAAGGTTGAGCTTCAGGTAGATCGGAGTAATTACTCTCACTAGCTTACACAAGCCGATCCATTGTTGTTCGCACAGCTCTGTAGAAATGGAACCGTCTCATGTTGTTGTACCTGGAATCCTCTTCATCTTGGGTAAGTTATACTTTGGTAAAACCTTTGCCCATTAGTACTTGCCGTCTTGGTTACATTTAGGTGTTCACCAAAAATTCTGTCTGTGCATAGGGTATCTTTAGTTTGCTAATTAAGATACCAGGGGAGTGACTACAAAGTGATCAGCGAAGCCTTTTCATTATAGGTTTATTTGCATGCCTCGAGTATGACGAGATATATTCGTACAGTCAAGCTTCCACTATCATGAAACTACGATCTATGTTTCTTTGTCCGAGTCTCATTAAAGTACTGACTTATATAACTGTTCACAGACGTAAATCGTAACGTGGTGTAACAAAGCAAAAAATAATTTACAATTACAGTCTAGAAACAAAGTACAGCAAACACAGAAGATCGTCATAAACAAAACTCACTTTAAATCTTTATATTTGATTTTAATGTGGAAGGCAGGTTTTATTGCCTTATAAGCTCGTCCTACCGAGGTCAGTTTGTGCAAGCAGTCGAGTCTTGCACGACAGTCACTTAATTTTGAGATGTATGCAAATGTGCTAAGTCAGTCATCCGAATTTTGGTATGTACTGAGATTATTTATGAATAATGCGTTTTTATAAGGTCATTGCCTGGCCCCTGGACTGCAGAGTGCAACAAGTGCACACCCGAGATATTATTTTCAGGATGGCCCTGTACACCTGACCAGGGGTGTGGCAGGTTAGGTATTGGCGTAAAAGCGGGGTCCGTATTGTTTGAATAATTGTTATAATTTTTTTGAACTGCACACATATACCAATGTGATGATAATAACGATAATAATAATTTTTTTTTAGTTTCTGATATATTTAGCATTTCTACTAATTGGGTACACTGCTTACTATCTTAGTAAAAAATTATGATTTTTCATTAACCTAATTAATCTGTAAAAGAATTATATTAAAGTAAGATGTCTAATCTCATCACAAGTTACAGAGCATACAGTATTCATCACATAAATTGCTCTCAAGTAAAGCCTCAAGGTCCTATAGTTTCTGATACAGTTGCAGAAATTACTAATATATGAACTGGTCCTTTCTTATTCAAAAACTTGCAAGCTTGAAATTTTCCTCTTGTACACCCAAGATCTCATTTGAAACTGCCATACTCTACATCTTGGCCTGGTTCTTCTATGCGAACAGAAGACCAAGGATAGGTTTACTGTCAACCCGATTTGATGTTGGACACAACATTGTCAATATTACATAAAATGTGTATGGATGTCACATTAAACTTGTATTGGTTATATTTACTTAGGTTGACTATCAAATAGGGAGGGATTTGCTTTCAGATAAAAAGAATTATTTTTTAAGGTACAAAGTTAACTATTACAACCAAGCCTTTCAATTTTCCGAAAAATATCAGGTAAAATGTAAACATTCACTTATATTGCAATAAATTCAAGTTGCAAGAAACATGCTTTATTCAAGATTTTTGGGAAACACCAATGTTTACCATATTGTGGAGGTAAGGAGCTGTTCAGTAAGGGTAGCAGAATGTAGTAGAGTGATAATCAAAGGGTTTTATAGCTGAAGTGAGGTATGGACCACTGAGGCTGAGTGTAACCTAATATCACTTTGCTGATATGCCACCATCATCTGGAGATATTGTTTACTTAATAGTCAAAAGTTGGATGATGCTCAATCCAGCTAAGGATTAGATTTGATTTGGACCACTAAATATGTTTCATTGGATTGTTATCAGAGTACTAGTTTCCACAAAAACCAGCCTTTAGAACAACCCTTTATTGCATGTTGTTGCGAGGGATACTTATTTTCGCCTTGAAAATTTGCAACATTGCGCTAAAATCATACTTAAAAGCTTTTTTCGTCTGACACTCCTCAGAGTATGAA